>PVHX01003910.1:0-29407 GCA_004024805.1 Geosciurus inauris
GCACGGTGGCTCAAGCCTGTAGTCCCAGCACTTAGGGAGGCTGAGACAGGAGAATCGCGAGTTCAAAGCCAGCCTCAGCAACGACGAGGCGCTAAGCAACTCAGTGAGACCCTGTCTCTACATAAAACTCAAAATAGGGCTGGGGATGTGGCTGAGTGGTCGAGTGCCCCTGAGTTCCATCCCCAGTACCAAAAAAAAAAAAAAAAATTGATAATATTAGATTTGGGGCTGTGGCTCAGTGGCAGAGCGTTTGCCTGGCATGTATGAGGCACTGGGTTTGATCCTTAGCACCACGTACAAAAATAAGCAAATAAAGGCATGCTGTTCATCTACAACTACAAAAGATAAAAATAAAATAAAAAAATTGATAATATTAAAATGGACATAAGTTTGTTTCCCAGTTTTCTTTAAAAAATTGAACTCTACTCAATCTAATACATGGATTGGGAGACTTACCTGAGAGTTCTTTGAGTATAATCTTATTATCATTATTAAATTTTAACTAAATGATCTTTTTTGTCCAGGGTTTTTTCAGAATCTGGAAATTTCATCATAGTTCTTTATTCTTTGACACATAAGGAACCTGAGTTTTATGAATGCCTTCTTTCTGACGACAGAATACCTGAGCTTCGATTTCAGTTACTAACCAGCAAGGAAACGTTACATCTTTTTAATGTAAGTGATTTGATTACTTGCTACATTGATGACTATTTCCAGTTGGATTTTGGCCATTTAAACTAAATGGCCTTTGCCCTTTAAAATAATAATTCTAACTGTTAAGCCCTGTTTATTTATCATCAATCATTGAATATTAACTTTTTATTTATGGTTAATTTTTGTTCAGTAAATCTTAGACTGTATTTCTGGAACCAAATTATAATAGAAGATAAAAGGTTATCCACAGAATAACTTGCCTGGGTTTTTCTAAGATTTTTGAGGAATATATTACTAGTTTTTATATGTTGTATCATTTAGTACGGATGAGAATTAATTTTGTGATTTTAGTGTTTTCTTTGTCTTGAGTGTGTTATTTTAAAAATGACTATAACTAATATATAAAGTTTTTCACACTTAAAAATCAATGTTTGTATAGTCCAAGAAGTTGAAATAAACTATATCTATTAAAATGCATAGAAATTTATTAAGTGATGATCAAAGAAAAAGAAGATTTTTGAAAGTATAGATGTCATCATATAAAATTAAATTTAGCCATTGTAGTGGCACATTCCTATAATTCCGATGACTCAGTAGGCTGAGGCAAGAGGATTGCAAATTCAAAGCCAGCAACAGTAAGACCCTGTCTCAAAATAAAACAATAATAAAGACTGGAGATATAGTTCAGTGGTAAGGTGTCCTTGGGTTCAATCTCCAGTACCAAATTTAAAAGACTACTTTTCTTTTTTCTTTTTGGTACTAAGGATTGAACTCAGGGGTACTCAACTACTGAGCCACATCCCCAGCCCTACTTTGTGTTTTATTTAGAGACAGGGTCTTACTGAGTTGCTTAGCACCTCGCTGTTACTGAGGCTGGCTTTGAATTCACAATTCTCCTTGTCTCAGCCTCCCAAAGTGCTGGGATTACAGGTGTGCTCCACTGCACCTGGCTTTTTTTTTTGAACCAGAGATCTTGCTGCTAGGTCTATAGCCATGCACCATCACGCCCTAAAGACCACTTGTATTTTTTTTGGCAGTACTGGTAGTTGGATGCTATACCACTGAGCTACATCCCCAGGCCCTTCCTTCCCCTCACATCTTTTTCTTTTTTTTGGGACAGGACCTTGCTAAGTTGTTGAGGCAGTCTCAAACTTCTGTCTCAGCCTCCTGAATCACTGGGATTACAGGTGTGCACCACTACACCTTGTTTAAAAAAAATCACTTTTTAATGAAATTGTTGGTTATCTTAGGTCTCAGATCAATAATAAATAAAAAATATTTTTTATTTTATTACAAAAAATTGAATATCTCTAAATAACCATGTATTTTCTTTCCGATCTTTGAGTTCATTTATAGGTTATAGCAGTTCTTGTATTGTAGTTATTGTCATCTTAAATGACCTTTAATAATTTGTTTCTACTTTAGAGACAAACATCATTTATCATTTTTCTTTAGATGTCATCCTCAGTTTATAATTATTTCATTATTATTATTATTGTTTTAATATTTTTTAGTTGTCAGTGGACCTTTATTTTATTTATTTATATATGTGGTGCTGAAAATCGAACCCAGGGCCTCAGACATGCTAGGTGAGTGCTCTACCACTGAGCCACAACCCTAGCCCTATGATTATTTTATATTCATTGAATCCTTGGTTACTGAATAAATTATATAATAGAGGTGATTAAGTTTTAACTTTTACTTACAGATCTAGCAAATGGACATTTTATATATTTATTTATTTTTTGATACCAGAAATTGAATTGAGAGGCACTTGACCACGGAGCCGTGTCCTTATCCCTAGTTTGCATTTTATTTAGAGGCAGGGTCTCACTGAGCTGCTTAGCATCTCGCTTTTGCTAAGGCTGGCTTTGAACTTGCTGATCCTCCTGCCTCAGCCTCCCAAGCTGCTAAGCTTACAGAAATGGACATTTTACAAAAGAAGGTTATAGTTACAGAAATCAGAAGTTCTCCAACCAACTCACCCAGTGTTTCAGGGCTACTTTTCATCTAAATAGAATTCTCTGTTGTTTTTATTTAAGTCATATCTCAGAATGTGGCCTACTTCATTTCAGAATGTTGAACCTTCTGACAAAAATCAAATACATTTTGAACTGAGTGCTGAAAGCCAAGATGCAGAAACAGAGTTTTTCAACAAGTTTTCCAAGAATTTTTCAGCTAAGAGGTAAAAGATAACTTTTTATTGTCATACATATTCTATTACATTTATTAGTTTTTGGTTATTAAAATAACTAATTATTTTTGATAAAATTGTTTTTGCTTTAAATGCATTCCTTCATAGTTTCTAGAAAGCTGGCTGATAATTTTAATGAAAAGACAACTCTAATATAATTTTCTTTTAAGTTGCTTTATTATATAGCAAAACAAAAAAGGTATTTGTCAAGAAATTATCTTGCTTAGAAAATAACATTCTATTTCTTTCCCCACATTTTTGTATTGGTACATTATAGTTATACATACTGATGGAATTTGTACATGCACACAGTGCACAATATAACAATATGATTTGGCCAATATCACTCATGCATTGTATTTTTTTTTTTTTTTTTGTGGTGCTGAGGATTGAACTCAGGGCCTTGTACATGAGAGGCAAGCACTCTACCAACTGAACTATATCCCCAGCCCACGCATTCTATTTTTAATGTCTTTGTTTCTTCTTCCCTGCTGTATAATTTTAAACCTGGCTCTGTCAGATAAACTACTATAAAAATAACTTCTCTACCTAAAAAATAAATTGTTTAAAATTTTTCAAAGCAAATACATTTGGAGAATATTAAATAAGGGCTTGTGACTCCTGTCATTATTGCTACCTTTTGTGGTAAAGAGGATACACCCTTCTATTAATCAGGGTTCTCCAGAGAAATAGTAACAATAGGATGTGTATATATAGAGTGAGATGTTTATATTAAATAATTGGCTCCTGTAATTATAGAGTTTTGGCAAGTCCATAATCTGCAGGGTGGACTGATAGACTGAGACTCAGGGAAGAGTTGTAATTTGAGTCAAAAGGCTATCAACTGGCAGAATTCCCTGTCCTGGGATATTAGTTTATCTGTTAAGGTGTTCAGCTGATTGGAGGATGCCCACCAATATTATGGAAAGTACTGCTTTTCTCAGAGTCTACCAATGTAAATGTTATTCTCATATAAAAAATAACATTCACAGAAACATTTAGAATAATGTTTGAGCAAATAGCTGAGTATTTTGGCCTAACCAAATTGACACATAAAATTAACCATCACATCCCTAACTCAGCTTTGTCATTTATTCTACTTATGTGCCAGGTAATGTGCTAAGGGCTAGGGACATGATGTTGTTAGTTTATTCTTTGATTCTTTAGTTTAGAAATGTTATTTTTAATGCATTGTAGCAATTGACTTTTCTGTTAGCTTTTTTACGATAAATCTATCTTTGGACCCTTTAATGCTATCTGTTTAGAATATTGTGTGATAAACAGATATTTTTCTACTGAGTTATAGAAACCAAATTTCAGTAAATCAAGGTCTTTTCATCCCCTTTCCTCTGGAGTTATGTGTAAAGAATCGTAATGGTGTGCCAATACTTGTGGTAAGGGGTGCCATGATTCTCATCCATCTGTGCTGCTGTATCCTGAGATGTTTTCATTAGCATCTGACCTTTGACAGACTTTGTACATTTCTGCTGTAAATCTCCTATTCTGGTTCCTGGCTCTCTGTCATGTCCGTGCTACACTGAGGACATGGGATATCGTTCTGTTTTCCACTTGTCCTTTAATTTGACGGGAGAGCTTTGTGGATTGGTGCAGAACCATCTGCTTAAATACACTATGCAGATATTCTTGTCGCTGTATTGCAGTACCTTGCAGAGAAAGATCTTTGTATCTGCCTCTCCAGACTATCATAGTTTGGGGGAGAATTCTTGTCTACAGTTAGAATTTCAAATCGGCTTTGGAGTTACTTGTTAGATGATCTTCCTGATAGAAAGAATTCAACTTGCATGAAACAGGATACAGGATCTCTTTCTTCTTTTCTTTCTTTCTTTCTTTCCCTTGATTTGTCTTTATTTGTTCTTTTTAGATATACATGAGAATGTACTTTGACTTATACATAAATAGAGTATAACTTACTCTAATTAGGATTCCATTCTTGTGGTTGTACATGATGTGATGTATTCATATATAAAACATAGGAAAATTATGTCCAATTTATTCTACTGACTTTCCTATTTACACTCTCCTCCCTTCCCTTCATTCCCCTTTGTCTAATTCAGTGAACTTTTATTCTTCCCTCTCTGCCCCTTATTTTGTGTTAGCACCTGCATATCAGAGAGAACATTTGGCCTTTGGTTTTTGGGGATTGGCTTATTTTACTTAGGACGATAGTCTCCAATTCCATCCATTTACTGGCAAATGCCAGAATTTCATTCTTCTTTATGGCTGAGTAATATTCCATTGTGTATATATAGCACATTTTATTTATTCATCTGTTGAAGGGCACTAAGTTGGTTTGATAGGTTAGCTATTGTGAATTGAGCTGTTATACACATTGCTTTGGCTGTGTCACTATAGCATACTGATTTTAAGTCCTTTGGGTATATACTAAGGAGTGGGATAACTGGGTCAAATGGTGGCTGCAGGACTGGGATATAACTCAGAAGCAAAGCATTTGCCTCTCATTTGAAAAGCCCTGGGTTTGATCCCCAGTTCTAATAAGAAAAAAAGAGAGAAAATGGTGTTTTCATTCCAAGTTTTCTGAGGAGTTTCCATACTGCTTTGTAGAGTGGTTGCATGAGTTTGCAATCCCACCAGCAATGTATGAGTGTACCTTTTCCCCCTACTTCCTCACCAACATTTACTGTGACTTGTTTTTTTTAAAATATCTTTTTTTAAAATATTTTTTTAGTTGTAGATGGACACAATATCTTTATTTTATTTATTTTTATGTGGTGCTGAGGATCGAACCCAATGCCTCATGTATGTGAGGTAAGTACTTTACCACTGAGCCACAATCCCAGCCCTTTTTTAAATATCTTTATTTATTTATTTTTATGTGGTGCTGAGGATCGAACCCAGTGACTCACGCATGCGAGGCAAGTGCTCTACCACTGAGCCCCAGCCCTAGCCCATTACTTATATTCTTGATAATTACCATTCTGACTGGAGTGAGATGAAATCTCAGTGTAGTTTTAATTCGCCTTTCTCTAATTGCTAGAGAGGTTGAACATTCTTTCATGTATTTGTTGACCATTCCTATTTCTTCTTCTGCAAAGTATTTAGTTCCTTTGCCCATTTATTGATTGGGTTAATTATTTTATTTTATTTTTTGGTGTTAAGTTTTTTGAGTTCTTTATATATAGGATCCTTTCTTAAGAGCCTTATTAATTCTAAGCTCTCTTAGCTTCCTTTTTTTTTTTTTTTTTTTTTTTGGTACTGGGGATTGAACCCAGGGGCACTTAACCACTGAGCCATATCCTAACACCTTTTTTTATTTTGAAACAGGGTCTCACTAAGTTGCTGAGGCTGGCTTTGAACTTGTGATCCTCCTGCCTCAACTTCCTGAGTTGCTGGGATTACAGGGATGTGCACCACTGCACCCTGCTCTTAGCTTCTTTTTGACTTTACTTTTCCCTAAAGGAGCCCATTGAGACCTTACCTAGTTTAGACAAAAACGTGATGCATATAGTATTTCAAATCTTTAGTTTTAAACCCTAATGTTAGCTTTTGAAACTTAGTACTGATACTCAAAATTGTTCTATATTATGCTGGAGTATGCCATCTGTGATACAATAACCATAGCTGACTTAAATGTGAGGTAATACCTCGATGTATTTTCCCACCACAGATATAAGTACATAGGAAAATGTAATTCTTTAATGATTTTCCTTTTCAGCATAGTGTTTGTATTTAATACAGTCAATGCGCATGCCTATTACCAGATTATAATTTTTTATAGTAAGCACCAAGTCTTACTTGTAGACTCCCCACATAATCAATCAGAAGGTGCTCAGTGACTATTGATTTATTGTGATATTAACAACATAGGGATCAATTTGCCATGATCAGGTATATAGGGTAGTTAACTAAATAAGAACCTGAGTAGACAGACCAGCTTTCCTGGTCAACTAACACTGACCTGAAAAAAAAAATTTGTAGTGTTAGAGCTAGGTACAGTGTCTCACGCCTGTAATCCCAGCACTTAGGGAGGCTAAGACAGGAGAATTGCAAGTTCAAAGCCAGCCTCAGCAAAGTCGAGGCGCTAAGCAACTCAGTGAGACCCTGTCTCTACATAAAACACAAAATAGGGCTGGGGATGTGGTTCAGCAGTCCAGTACCCCTGAGTTCAATCCTCGGTACCAAAAAAAAAAAAAAAAAAATCTGTAGTGTTAGATACTAAATTAAATGATCCAAATACTACTTATTAAAGGACTTCATTCAGTTTAAACAAGAATAAAGTAAGGTTGCTGAAGTTTTTTCTTGTCTTTTACTCTACTCCTTAGTTCTTCTCAGAAGTTATCTCCTGGAAAAATACCTGTAAATGATCATGATTCTGGTGTTGAAGATGAAGATTTTTCTCCAAGACCAATTCCTAGTCCTCATCCAGTGAGTCAGAAGGTATCCCTGATCTTACAGTAAATTCACCTTTGTGATTAGAGACCAAAAATCCTCTTCTTTTTAAAGCACTAAATAGGACCTAAAATTTATTTAAGTGGCATTCTAGCTGTCTATCTCTATATGATTTTACATACACAAACATACACACACACCCCTCAAAGGTACATATAATTATTGTTACATGTAATAATGTATACATATATTCTTTACATATGTGTAATAATATGTATCTAATTAATTGTACATATATATATATAAAATGATTACCTATAATTGTTGTTCTCAGAGAAAACTGAGGCATAGATTGGTTAAGTTACCTGTGCAAGGTCACACAGTAAGTAGTAAAGCTAGGATTGTTAATTCAGGATGTTTGGTGTCATAAACTAGTAGAGGTTTTTTTTTTTTTTTTCAACAAGACCTAAGACAGGGTCTTGTTCAATTTCCCAGGCTGGCCTTGAACTTGTGATTCTCCTGCTTAAGCCTCCCTAGTAGCTAAGATTATGGGCATGTGCCACCACATCCAGCCCAGAATTTGGTGCTTTTAACAACCATATAGCCAAGAGCAGTGGCTCACGCCTGTAATCCCAGTGGCTTGGGAGGCTGAGGCAGAAGGGTCACAGGTTCAAAGCCAGCCACAGCAATTTTGTGAGGCCCTGAGAAACTTAGCAAGACCTTGTCTTAAAACAAAAAAAGACTGGGATGTCATTCTGTGGTTAAGGGCCCCAAACCATTTCTGGTATCAAAAAAAAAAAAAAAAATACAGCCATATAAATTCAATCTTCTCTACTGACACCAAAGCTTGCCTTTTTTTGGGGGGGCGTACAGGGGATTGAACTCAGGGGCACTCGATCACTGTGCCACACCCCCAGCCCTATTTTGTGTTTGTTGTAGAGACAGGGTCTCACTGAGTTGCTTAGTGCCCGGCCTTGCTGAGGCTGGCTTTGAACTCGCAATTCTCCTGTCTCAGCCTCCCAAAGTGCTGGGATTACAGGTGTGCGCCACCACACCCAGCTTGACTTTTTTTTGTTGTTGTTGTTACTATATTCTGAGAAAACATTTTACTTGCAATCAGCAGTTAATTATTACTGATCCCATTGTACTTTTTTTGTGCTGCCAACTAGTGTGTTATTTTAGAATTGTTGTATGCCTCACATAGATTTGTTATTTATTTTATTTATTTCCATTGATACTGGGATTGAACCCAGGGGTGCTGTACCACTGAGCTGCATCCCCCAGCCCTTTTTAATTTTTTTTTTTTAACTTATACTAGAAAAGAAAGGAGTGGGAAAAATTTTTTTAATATCAAGGTATAACCAAAATCCTCACAAGGAGCATTTTGTTTAGTCTTCTCTGCTTTTTCCAGCCCTTTTAGGTGACATCAGTAGAAGGAATAGCAGAATAACATTTAATGGGAAAATATTTTGAAATATTATTGGAAAATCCCTTGTTATTTGAGACATATAAACATTTGCTACTAGGTCTGTTGAAACATTCTGCCTGTGATAACCTCTTTGCAGAGTAAGGATGTAAAACTAGTGTATAAAAGTTTCTCATGTTATGTTCTATGATCTAAGCAATGTTAATTTGTGTTCCCATAAAAGAATTTCCATTATTAAGTAATTCTGGAAGATGCTTAGCTCTGTTCTTTCAGAACAAAGACCTTGTTTATTTTGCTTACAGTTATGTTCATATGGGGCTGGCATTGTGGCTCAGTGGTAGAGTGCTCACCTCACATGTTTGAAGCACTGGGTTTGATTCTCAGCACTACATAAAAATAAATAAATAAAATATAGGTATTCTGTCCATCTACAACTGAAAATATTTGAAAAATTATATTCATACTTTCTAACATTGAAGATATCCAGAAAATATTTATTGATGTTACAAATTATGAACAAAATATAAGTGGCTTTTATTAGAGAAATACTAATCTAAGGAAAGTAAAGCATATATCTTTTCCTAAGAATTTCTTCTTTTTTTCCCATTTATAGATTTCCAAGATCCAACCATTAGTTCCTGAACTTTCACTTGTGTTAGATGGCAATTTCACAGAATCAAATCATCTGTTGAATCCATTAGAAATGGTGAACACTGAAAATCCTCCTTTGTTGATTAAGCACTCTGAACACTTGAAGGCAATGAAACCTGAGCTTTATGATGAGAAACACAGCCCAGAAGCTGAAGCTGGAGAGCCTTCCTTAAAAGGGATATCAAGTCAGTTTAACCAGGGCACTCCTCCTGTGAGGCATTCCAAAGTAAGACAGCCATCTACCTGTAAGAAAGGGAACCCTCATTTCAGGAATAAGAGTGTTAAGCCATCTTCTTTTAATGTGCCATCTCCTGATATAAATGAAGAACTTCAAGCAGTTTCTGCTAGAAATGTACAGAAAGAAGAGTATCCTTTAAGACCCTCCACATTTAATTCGAAGCAATCTTCTCTTGCTCCACAGTCCCATCCACACAATTTTGTTTTTTCACCTCACAATTCAGGAAGACCAATAGACGTTCAGATACCTACTCCCCCACTACCATCTTATTATTCTACAAATGTCTGCAGCTGTTATCAGCATCATGGTCATATTCAATATAGTCCAATAAATTCTTGGCAAGGAATAAATACAGTAGGATCCATTCAGGACCTCCAGTCTGAAGCCGTTCAGAAGCATTCATTTTTTCATCCAAGTGGATGTCCAGCTCTATATCATAAAGCGTTCTATTCTTCAAGTAGCCCTGTAGCCTTGAGACCTCAGGGAGGCATAGGTGGTTGTTCCTCCCACAACAATGCGGAACCATCGCCTGTGGCAGGACCTTCACATAGAGACTCATGTAACCCACATCCTTGTGCAGTGTGTATGCATACAACCAAGACTGAGTCAGATAATGGAATGATGGGACTGTCTCCAGATGCTTATCGGTTCGTCACAGAGCAAGACAGACAGCTGAGACTACTTCAGGCACAGGTTTGCTTGAAGATTTCTTAGTTTTGTTAAATTTTTTGTATTGATATGGTTTCTTAAAAACTGGTTTTATTACTCTTCAGTGATTACATTTTATAGAATAGAGTTGTAAAAAGTCAGAATTAAAAGAAACCTTAGAAACTGAATTCTAGTATCTTCATTTTACAGATAACTGAAGTGAGGATTAGAGAGAATAATTTAACCCAGTACCACACTGCTAGTTGGTGGTAGAACCAGAATAGAAAGCAAGCTTTCTTTCACTCTATCCTGTGATATCCTAACCTACAAGACTATTGCATTTTTCTTTCCTTTTTACTCCTAATGAAAAGACTGTGTAAGTAACTAAACATTTATTTACAACTAAAGGCTGACACATCTTTCACGTGTTCAACTGTTTATTATGTATACCAATAGAATAGACTAAAACTGGACTTGTCCCACTCAATTTGTTCTGAAATGTTTTCTTAAGGGATTTCATTGCAGATTTTTTTTTTTTTTTTTTTTTTTTTTTTGTGGTGCTAGAGATCAAACCCAGGACCTTGCACATGCCACATCTCCAGTCCTTAAGCTTTATCGTGGTGTATACTTTATAAGTATTATGTCTTTATTCATTGATACCCTTCTTGCACATATCCACTCCAAACCAATTGTTCCCCATTGTCATGTTTTTCCCACATAGCTACACAAATATATGTGTGTGTGTATATGTATATGTGTGTATATATATGTATATAGTATATAAATACATGTGCTTTATAAAATTGGAGGCATCTTGTTGGTAATTTGAAAAAAAAGTTTGAAATTCTGCTTAAAAATGCTTTGGATAGGAACACATGGGAAAAATTCAGCTTTGCTCTTTGCTGTTTCTTTCTTTTTCTTTGTCCTTTTTAAAATTTTTTTAATTATTTTGAGACAGGGTCTTAACCAAGCTGCTGAGGCTGGCTTTGAACTTGGAATTCTCCTGTCTTAGCCTCCAGAATCTCTGAGATTACAGGTGTGTGCCACCACACCTGACCAGCTTTACTGTTTTTTGTTTTAAATATTTTTAGCTGTAGATGGACACAATGCCTTTATTTTTAAAATTTATTTATTTTTATGTGGTGCTGAGAATCAAACATAGTGCCTTACACATGCTAGACGAATGCTCTACCACTGAGCTACAATCCTAGCCCCATCTTTGCTGTTTTTTAAAACCTAGGTAAATTCTTTGAAATTATAAAATATACACTGAATTTTAACAAAATGTTATAAATATGTAGCAAAAATTTTAATTTAGTTAAATATTTCTATAATGAAAAGAATTCTTTACTGTCTTGTTCAAAAAGAGAATAATAGAGGCTAAAAGGATTCTTTAAGCTGTTTAGAAATCTTAGTAACTTGGTCTGGGCACTGTGGCACACGCCTGTAGTCCCAGCAGCGTGGGAGGTTGAGGCAGGAGGATCATGAGTTCAAAGCTAGCCTCAGCAAAAGCAAAGGGCTAAGCAACTCAAAGAGACCCTGTCTATAAATAAAATACAAAATAGGGCTGGGGATGTTGCTCAGTGGTCAAGTGCCCCTGAGTTCAATCCCTGGTACCCACCCAACCAAAAAAAAAGATATATGATATATGAAATCTTACATAGTATTCTCCTCATACATGAAATTATTATTCTTTTTTAGCTTTTTGTAGGTACCCTTTTATTTTTAAAATACTTTAGACATTTTCCTTGTAAGTACATATAGCACTCTTACTCTACATAGGAATTTGTTCTGCTATACACAGATTTTTCTAATTGTTCTACTGATTATGTCAACAGTTTGAAGTATCTATTATTGCAAACAGTGAAGCAGTGAGCATTCTTGTATTTGTACCTAACTGCATGATGTGCCAGTATCTGGGTACTATAGATTCCTAGATGTAAAATTGTGAAGTTAAGTATATGACTTTGGACAAATAATCTTACTTCTGTGAATTCAGTTTTTGTCTTTATGATGTTGTTGCTTTTGCTTTTGGTTTTTTTGTTGTTGTTGTTGGTGGTGGTTGGGATTGAATTTAGGGGCTTGTGTATGTTAGTCAAGTGTTCTACCACTGAGTTATACCCCTAGCCCTGAATTCAATTTTCTCATATACAAAATAGGAATATACATGAGTTGTATGGAATTCTAAGGATTGAATGAGTTGCTAAGTCAGGGCTTAGAATCATGCCTGGTATATAGTTAATGCTAAATAAATATTAACTGTTGTTTTTATTATCATTATTGTCTCAGTTAATGATATCATCTGTCATCCAGGTATTCCATCCAAATTTAAAAAATCAAAAAACACCTTGGCTCTTGGGGTTGGGGATGTAGCTGTGGTAGAGCACTTGCCTAGCATGCACGAGGCCCTGGGTTTAATCCCCAGCACTTCAAAAAATAAAAACAAAAAACTTAGGCCCTATTTTGCAGATATCTCCTAAACTTAACTACACTTTACTGTCTTCCCTGCTGTACCCCAATTTAAACCATCCTCTAATCATGCCCAGTACTATTCCATATTTCCTGCACTCGGAAACTCCTCGACAATTTTTTAAAAGCACAGATCAGATCATGATGTTCTTCCTTAAAGTCCTCCAAAGGTTTTCCATTACAACTAGAATAAATTCCAAATTCTGTACTTCGACTTCCAAAGACCTTTGTGATTCTGCTTCTGTCTCCCTCTTCCAAATCATCTCTTAACACCCTCTTCTGTGTTCACAACACTTCAGCCACAGTGTTGTGCTTTTTGTTCTTCAAACATCCCAGAACATGCTTATACTTTTTTAAAAAAATATTTTTTAGATGTTGATGACCCTTTATTTTATTCATTTATTTATATGTGGTGTTGAAAATTGAACCATGCCTCGCACATGCTAGGCAAGTTCTCTACCACTGAGCCACAACTTGAGCCCTAGATAGCTTATACTTCTTTTTTTTTTTTTAATTTTTTGTTGTTGATGGGCCTTTATTTAATTAATTTATTTAATGTGGTGCTGAGGGGCTGGGATTGTAGCTCAGCGGTAGAGCGCTTGCCTCGCATGCGTGAGGCCCTGGGTTCAATCCTCAGCACCACATACAAAGCAATAAAATAAAGACATTGTGTCCATCAACAACTAAATTAAAAAAAAAAAAATGTGCTGAGAATCAAACCCAGTGCCTCACGCATGCTAGGCAAGCGCTCTACTACCAAGCCACAACCCCAGCCCTATTCTTAATTCTTTTCTTTATTTTTATTTTTGGTACTCAGGATTGAACTCAGGGGCACTCGACCACTAAGCCACATCCCCAGCCCTATTTTGCATTTTATGTAGAGGCTAGGTCTCACTGAGTTGCTTAGCGCCTCACCATTGCTGAGGCTGGCTTTGAACTCGCGATTCTCCTGTCTCAGCCTCCCAAAGTGCTGGGATTACAGGCTTACACCACCGTGCCTGGCTGGAAGCATGTTTTTAAAGCATACTTGCTGAAATTTTAGGCCCTAAATGTGTATAAAAGGTCTCTTATTGAGTGTTTCCTATGTGTCCTTCTAAAACTCACTTTTCTCATTATAAAATAGGAGAGATGATTCGTATTATCTGTAGATTTGAAGGTTAAATATATTTATTATAAAGTGCTTTAGTGTGGGACCTGGCTGTGGTAAGCATTCAACAAGTTAAACTGTTTCATTTGTCTCTTTTAATATTCACAACAACCTTAACTTTATGTGATCTTGAAGCTCATAATATCCCAAAGGTAGCAGAGTATAATTTAAACTTATGTCTTCATGACACCAAAGTCCATGCTCAAAACCACTATAAATACATATGCCATTTTAATGTTGACTTAGTTTTTTATTTCTACTGACCTTAATAGTTTGTTGTTAATATTTATACTAATGATTTTTTAAGCTTTTTTTTAACCTTTTTTTTTTTAAGTTGTAGATGGACACAAATATGTTTTTTTATGTGGTTCTGAGGATCAACCCAATGCCTCACGCATGCAAGGCAAGCGCTCTACCACTGAGCTACAACCCCAGCCCATATACTAATGATGTTAATGAACATAAATATTAAAATTAATGAGATTAGTTAAACACAATGGTACCATTTATAGGAAATAGAAAATCACAGTATTTAAAAAGGGAGCCTTGGGCTAGGAATATACCTCAGTTGGAGGGTGTTTGCCTAGCACCTCTGAGGCCCTGGGTTTGATTTCCAGTGCCTCTAGAAGAATATACCCAAGAGAAATGAAAAAATATTTCCACACAAAAACCTGTATATAAATGTTCATAGCAATATTATTCATGATAGCTTAATTCATTGTCCATTAGCTGATGAATGGATAAACAGGGTGTGACATTTATCCATAAAATGGAATATTCAGCAATCAAAACTATTGATAAATGCTTTAACATGGTTGAATCTTGAAAACTTTATGCTAAGTGAAAGAAGTCAGACACAAGGCAATACACCATATGGTTCTGTTTACAAAATGACCAGAATAGGCAAATCCATAAAGATAGAAAGTATTTTAGTGGTTGCCATGGTTGGGGATAACTGTTAATGGTATGGAGTCTTTTATGGTTTGATGAAAATGTTCTGGAATTAGGTAGTGGTGATGGTTGCAAACTTTGTGAATATACTAAAAACTAATGAATTTTTTAAAGTGGTGAATTCTGTGCTATGTGCATTATATCTCAATTTTTAAAGGAGGAGTTGGAGGAGGGGATATTTGTGTTTAAGACTCAGCTTTGCTACTTGTTACTTATATGACCTGCACAAGAAACTTAAATTTTCAATGCCTTATGTTTTCTTATCTGTGAAATGTCTTTTATAGTAGTATATTCTTTATGGAGTTTTTATAAAAATCATACATAAAAATTTGTGGTATAGTGTCTTGCAGACAAGAAGCTTTCAAAAAATGTTAGCTGTTATTTATACTCTTTCCAGTTTCAGCATGGCCAAACATGGGCAATTCTGATTAACCTTATTAAGAAAATCTTCAGTAACATTTTCCATATTTGGTACATGGATTCAGAGTATTCCATTCTTTCTTGGTTTATTAGTGAAGTAGGAATAAAATGTTGAAGTATTAACCATTCAGACTTTTCTATATGAGTGTCAGTTTACAAATACTAATCTAAACACTTTTATGTTTCACTTTTAAATTTTTACTTAGCTTAAAGTGTTCTTAATAACTAATGATAATGACTCTACACAGAGTTTCATGGTATATTTTAATTGGAATGTGAGAAAATATAGTTAAAAGTCAGCTCTTTATAATTAGGACACTTTGTAATTCATTATTAAACTCTGCTGCCAATTTTGTTGATAACTTCACTGTCAATTTAAAGTATGTTTTTAATTGATACAGATTCAGCGTTTGCTGGAAGCACAGTCTCTGAAGCCTGGTTCCCCTAAGACAACTATTGTTGAAGACACTGTGCAAGCTACAAAACAAATGGAGCTGGTTTCCATGGAAGCACAGTCTTCCCCTGGCTCGCACATGAGAAAAAGCGTAAGCATTGCTGTGAGCACAGGTAATTTCTTTTTTTTTTAACTTATAAGAAATTTTTAAGAAATTCTTTTTATATTTTGCCTTTTGGATTTTTATACTGAAATTGATGCATAGTACAATAGAACAAAACCAAGGTGATGAAAATATAACTTCAGTCTTTATTTTACCCTTTAGGAAAGAAAAATGCACCTGAGAACAGATATGAAACTGCATAACATGATACATTGTTTGATTTTACTACTTTTCTAGGTTGGACCCAATTCTTTTTGTTTTGTTTGTTTCAAGAATTGGATTCTGGAACAGAAAAAAGATACTGGTGGAAAAATTGGTGAAATCCAATAAAAGCCTGGAGTTTAGTTAATAGTAATGTACTAATGTTGGTTTCTTGATTTTGACAAACGTATATTGGTAATGTAAGATGTTATCATTGGGGAAATTGGTGAGGGGCATATGGGAGCTCTGTTTTTTACTATAAATTCAGAATTAATTCCAAAATAAAGTTTAATGAAAATACAAGTTAATCTAAGATTTAAGGTTGGATAATGGGGTGGGGGAATGGTAACATCAAATATAAGGAGTCAAGTTAGAGAAGGCAGAGGAAAGAGCATGAAATCAGTCTAAATAGATGCAAGCTTGAGCAACTTTTGGAAATAGAGATACCCAAAGGTCAGAAGAATAGGCGTGCAGGTGGGTTGATAACAGATTTGCAGAAGTAACAGATGAAGATTTGAGGCTGGAGAATTAAAATTTAAGAGAGAATAAAGAAGGAAGACAAATTCCTATATTTTCCTGAACCTATTCATTATATAGAAGGGAGCAAAGATGGAGGAAAGCAAGAGCCACATGCATATTTTTATGTCAAATTCAAAGAAGGGGGATTTTCTAGGGATGTTTCATGGAAGCCAATGCCAAGAATTGAGCTGAACTTCAAGAAAAGAGTACAACTAGAAATAGAATTACCATTGGGACTATCCTAATGGCTCTTTGACTCAATTCTCTCTGCAGTCTGGCTTCCATTGCTTTGCATTGTAAAAATGGTTGACCCAGAGCTTTTATTATAGAAGCTGTTTGTATTATACAGTTCTAGCCATTATGTGCAAATTATCTAACTGTCCCTCAGTCAGTGTTTGAAATTGAAGAAGACCTTAGTGGACTAGTTTGCATTAGGTTTTAATCCCTGGTTCAGTGGTAAGGGGGTTGAGAGACACAACAGGAATTTAGCTGCTGAGTCCCACCTTTGTGGATTGCAAAGGTGAGAGTTCCCAGGGAAAGTGTGTGTTGTAGGTGTGGTAGAAAATGAGCTTGTGGGTATTATGAACTAATAAATATACGAAAGTGCAGTCTTCTACGTTCTCTAGTAAACTTCATGTTTACTGTATTATAGTTGCTTAACATCTATATCACTAGACTGTAAGCTCTTGAGATCTGGACCACTGGCTCATTGACTATTGTTTCTCTTAGTCACACACTGAAACAATGTCTACTGAATAAATAAATGACAATTGAATGAAGTTCACATATTCAAACTGATATTCTGAAATTGAGGTGTGTTTTCAGACATGATACATAAATTCAAATATATTAAAACATCATAGTTTCACATTCAGTTATTATTTATATGCATAAAATGAATTAATAGTCTTTTTAACCAAATGACTTTTCAAAGTGCATTTATTCTACATGTACTTAAGTCTCTAAAGGTATATATTGATACATAGTCAGAAAGAGTAGGCAGGACCTTTTTAGCTTTTTCAAAATTATCTTTAAAAAAAAATAATGAATACTAAGTTAAATCTTGCTTTTTATTCATTGATTTTCATAAAATCACCCAAGTAAAAATCATTCAACTTGGATTTACTTTTTGGTTTTAACCATATTTTTAAACCATTATATATAGCAGTGTTTCCCAAATTGTAGAATGCAGATCACTGGTAATATAAAAGAAGATTTGAGGTGATGAATAGTTTATATTTTATAATATATTTATTCTTTTTTTAAAATTTATTTTTATTCTTTTTAGTTATATATGACAGTAGAATGTATTTTGACATAATACATACATGGAGTACAACTTCCCATTCTTGTGGTTGTACATGATGTGGAGTTAACACTGGTTGTGTATTCATATATGAACATAGGCAAGTTATGTCCAATCCCATTCTCATCCCCCATCCTTCCCCCCATTCCCTTCTGTCCAATTTGGTGAACCTCCACACACACTCCCCCACTCCTGTTGTGAGTCAGCATTCACATACCAGAGAGAACATTCTGTTTTGGGGGATTAGCTTATTTCACTTAGCATGATAGCCTTCAGTTTCATCCAGTAAAAGTATTTATTCTTAAGAGTATTAGAAAAGCTATAACTGGAGCTGTAACTAGCACAGTAAATGTACACCTTCATAGAAGTGATGATACTAGGCAAAAGTAAAGTAAATCAGGCCATCATGGTAATTCATGCCTGTAATCCCAGCAACTTGGGAGGCTGAGACAGGAGGATCGAGGCCAGCCTGGATCATTTAGTAAAACTCTGTCTCAGGATGGGGTTATGGCTCAGTGGTAGAGCATTCGCCTAGCGTATGTGAGGCACTGGGTTTGATCCTCAGCACCACATAAAAATAAATAAATAAATAAATAAATGTATAAGAATTAAAAAAAAAAAAAGACTGCCTCAAAGTTAAAAAGGCTGGAAATATAGCTTAGCAGTAGAGCAACCCTGGGTTCATTCCCCAGTACTGCTAAAAGAAAAACTAAAAATAAAAACAGTTAATTTAACAAAAAGTATAAGCAAATATGCAAAAAGCTCTGAAAATATATGCAAATGGCCTGTAAATATTGGGGGGCATTTGATTTTTAAATACCTGCATGATATTATGTATGTCTGATGCCTCTAATATAGTTTCTTAAATGTTCTATTTAAAGATGAAAACCAGAGAACCTAGGGTTTTGTGTTTTATATATTTTATCCTGCTATTCAGAGCAACAATTTTCAACACACAAATACACCCACAGTTAATATTCAGAACCTTAATATGTAAAGCAGAATTATTCCTCTTAAAGAGGCAGGACCCAGGATGGCCCCTTCCCCTTTGCCTCAATTTTCTTCTTTCTACTTTTCACCTACCTTTTTGTGGCATTTCTGAGGAAATATAATCTGAAGTTGTAGGTAATTGTGTTAAAATAATATAGCTAGTCTTAACAAGCTTTTCTTTTCATTATTTTTGTAGTTGATATCTGTTTCAGTATCTCTTACATCACTTTACCCTCAGGTGCCAGCTTGTTTTGGAATGCGCCAGGGGATGATCAAGATTCTCAGTTGAAGCAAGATGACACCAAGATTTCTAGTGAGGACATGGATTTTTCTGTTGATATTAATAATGAAGTCACAAGTCCTCCAGATAGTGCATCTTCATTTAGAGCAGTTGATATTCCCAGTTTTGAAGAGAGCAATATTGCTGCAGAAGAATTTAATCAGCCAATTAATGAATCCAAGTAAGGTGTCCTTTATTCAGCATTTCATCCTATTTTTGTCGTTTGTTTTTTTTCTTTTGTTTTACATTTTATTTTTAAATTGACAATTGTTTACATTATTGGGGTACGTTTAGATGTTTGCAGTGTAGAATGATCAAATCAGGCTGTTCAACATATCTATCATGTCACATAGTTACCATTTTTTTTTATATGGTGCAAACATTTAAAATACACTCTTGGGCTGGGGTTGTGGCTCAGTGGTAGAGCACTTGCCTAGCACGTGTGAGGCACGGGATCCAATCCTTAGCACCACGTAAAAATAAGTAAAGAAAATAAAGGTGTCTACAACTAAAAAAATTTTTAAAAATTAAATACACTCAGCAATTTTGAAATATATCATGCATTATTATTTACTATAATCCCCATTCTGTGCAGTTCTTTTCTTACTAAATTCTTTTTTTCAAAATAAAAAAAGGGCTGGGGATGTGGCTCAGGGTTAAGTGCCACTGGGTTTAATCCCCAGTACCTCTCCACCCTGGCCCCCCCAAAATACTTATATTCTTTTGTTATTCTAACATAAAACTGTTTATTTTCTAAATGGTATTTTCAGTGATACATTTCCATAATATGGTGTCTACATAACTGACCATTTTGAGCCTCCTAGAACCATTCCCAGATATCAGTCACTGGATGTGTCAACAGCCTGAATAACTCAGAACTTCTGAAGAAAACTTCAAATTATGTATACTCAGTTCTCACCTTTTAGATACTGGTGGAGATGGGGCTCAGAATTTAAAACATTTTTTAGGATTCCCTATTTTTTTTTTAAATATTTTTTAGTTGTCAATGGATCTTTATTTATTTATTTTTATTTATATGTGGTTTGGAGAATCGAACCCAGTGCCTCACACATTCTAGGCAAGTGCTCTACCACTGAGCCACAACCCTAGCACCCCCTATTAAAATTATACATATAAAATTATTTTTGAGAGATAACAACCTGAATACCTACACATGAAATATTATCTGAGATTTGCTTCAAAATAATCCAATGAAAGATGAAATGGCTAAGAGTATAAATGAAATAAAATTGGCTTATAATTGGTAAGTTTTAAAACAGCTTATACATGGTAGTTTGTTAGATCTCCCTTGTTTGAAACTTTTCACTGTGAAATTTTCTATTAAAAA
This sequence comes from Geosciurus inauris, assembly GCA_004024805.1. Classification (NCBI taxonomy): domain Eukaryota; kingdom Metazoa; phylum Chordata; class Mammalia; order Rodentia; family Sciuridae; genus Geosciurus; species Geosciurus inauris. Next base: position 20,368 of record PVHX01003910.1, read on the forward strand.
ATTCCAAAGTAATTAAAAAGTAATCAGCACATTTGGGAACAAATTCAGCAAATATTCTTTGAACTTGTGGTATATGCTGCCACAGAACTAGGCACTAGAGATCAAGCAGTAGGTCAGACAAACTCCTAATTTTATGAAATATAACCTCATAAGCAACAAAAATAATATCATATGGTGACAGCTCCTATGAAGAAAATAAACCAGGGTGATCAAGTGCAGTATAACTGGGATGGTAGCATGGGAATGAAGTGTGTGATATTAAATAGGGAGGGAAAGGAAGCCTCTGCAAGAGGTGACATTTGAGCAATGACCTGAATAATGAGAAGGAACCAGTCATGACAAAATCTTTGAGAAGAGTGTTATGGTTAGAGGAAATACCAAGTGTAAAGACCCTGAGTTGTGGGGCTGGGGCTATAGTTCAGTTGGTAGAGTGCTTGCCTCGCATGCAAAAGGCCCTGGGTTCAATCCCTAGCACCACACACACACACACAAAAAGACACTGAGTTGTGAATGAGCTTGACAGATCTAGAAATGAGCAGGAAAGGCAGTGTGACTGTACATAATGACTGAGAAGGAAGAGTATAAGAAATGAAGACAGAGATCAAGGCAGGAGCCAAAATGTATAGTGCTTTGTAGCATGGAGAAAGGAATTTTGGAGTTATTTCCTGTTCATTAAAGATAGGGGATGATTTTAGACAATGGCATGGTATGATCTGATTTTCACTTTTTTTAAAATATTTTTTTAGTTGTTGGTGAACCTTTATTTTATTTATTTATATGTGGTGCTGAGAATGAAACCCAGTACCTCACACATGCTAGGCAAGCAGTCTACCACTGAGCTACAACCCTAGCCTCTGATTTTCATTTTTTGAAGACTCTTTTTGTTGTTTTTTGGACAAATGAAAGAGATTTAAGAGAGGAAATTGGGAGACTGGTTAGTGGACTTAACAAGCAAATAAGATGAGGGTGGCTTGGACCTGTGGTAATCACGGAAGGGATCAAATATAAGCTACATTTTGAAGGTAAAAGAATAATGTAGGAATATTTGGAATATTTACAGACACGGAGGACAAAGAATGAACTGTAGTTATCCTCCTTGACTTAGTTCTATAAACTGAAGAATACTTTCAAGAGTTATGGGGGTTTTCAAGTTAGAATTTTAAAAATTTCTAATCCTTTGGTGGTTTTTAACTTTAGAAATACATCTGAGTTAACTGATAGAAAGAAGTTAATTGTTTTTTCAGAGCGATTAATCACCTTTATTGATTCCAATACATAAGTAGGTGTAAATCTAGTCTTTTGTTCAGGAAATGTATTGAGTTGGATTAAATACTATCTCCATTGTTGTCCATGGTAGTTCTGGTGCTTCTCTTGACTCCTCCCAAACATCTGGTCTGACCTATGCTATAGTTCCCACTGCTGAGTATTCATAGATGTCACTCAGCTACCTGGGCTCTCAGTCTCCCATGGATGTCTTGCTGGATCAGTCCTTCAACATCAGTCTGATGTTGAAACAGTCTGTGAAAGATAAGTTTATTTGCCTTGCAGCTTAATTGGTTATTGATTGCTTTTTCCCCATGGAGAATAATGGTATGTGGTATTTATAGAGACTTTCTTTTTTTTTTAAAATATTTTTTTAGTTGTAGATGAACACAATGTATTTTATTGCTTTGTATGTGGTGCTAAGGATCGAACCCAGGGCCTCATGCATGCAAGGCAAGCTCTCTACCGCTGAGCTACAATCCCAGCCCTAGAGACTTTCTTTTAAAATGATTATTTTTTTAGAAGTCACGCTTTGGGTATACCTAATATTCTTTGGCATATTGGAGTCATCTTTTAAAGTTTTATTTTAATCTTAAATCTTTTGAGAGATCTTTGTAATGTTTTGGTTCTTTTTTAGCTTTTGTTTTTTTCTTGCTAGATTAGACAACAGGACAGATATTTTCAAGTCCCTGAATATACAGTGTAACAGTGATTAAGAGCATGGACTCTGATATCAGACTGCCAGAATTTGAATCACAGCCATATGATTATGGGCAAGTCTCTTGATCTCTTGGGGACTCTGTTTTCTCATTCATGAAATGGGAATTATAAAAGTACCTATTTTATAAGATTGTTATGGGAATTAAATGAGTTAATATATGTAAAATAATTAGAACAGTACCGTAGCACTTAATTATTATTATTTAGCTAAAGTTGGAGTAAGGCAAAATTATTATTAACTGACATGGAACCCTCCTTAAAAATGAAGTGCTTTTTAAATGTTTGAATGATAAAACTACTCGGTGCAGATAATTTTTTAAAAAGCCATAAAATCTGTAATGGCTAGATTTTTGCTTCTACACTTAGAGTTCTGGTGTTTTCATTAAAGTGAAACTGGTCAACATGGTTGAAGATAAAGGCTCAATCTGATCTTTGGAGCACAGGGGGAAGACAGTAGTAGTTGAAGAGAACTAACAATTATGCATCACCCACTATGTACATCTGGTACTTTGCTAGGTTCTTTGCATCTCCATTAATGTTATTATGTTTTTTTTCAACTCAGGGAAGTAGACATTGTTTTCCAGTAAGGAAACTGAGGTCCAGAAAGATAAAAGAAATTTGCCCAAGACATTATAAACACACAGACAGCTATAATATAAATAAACATATATGCAACTTAAGATATAAAAAGAAGGTGCTAATGGGAGTTAAAAGAAGCACAAGAATATATCTAGTTAGGATGCTTTGATTTCTTTGTTAAATGGGGATGATATATAATATCTATTTCATAGACATTTTTGGTAAGATTCACATAAGATGATGCACTTGAAACTATGCCTGGACTAATAATAATAATAACAATAATACTTCTACTAGATAATGTTATTGCTTTCCTCCATTTTATATAATCCACAGATTATTGTCCTAATAAGAAATAGACTATGTACATTCCCTAGTTACTTAAAATGTTTTATGTTTTTTATTTTGAAGTATAAATGCTAACTGTATAAAATTGGAAAAAAATACACAAAAGCATAAAGAAAAGAAATACCATCAACTATATAATGTGACTTTAAATGGTAATTTATGAACTTTTATTTGACAAGGATCTTGACTATTATTTTAAAACTAAAAGTGAGCAAATGATATATTTTAAATTTTTGGATACTCTTAAAGTTTTTATTGCATCAGATTTAGGAAAAATAAACAGGTTGTCTTCCAGCTTTCAAAGAAAGTTGTCTGAAATTATTACACATAACATAACTTTAAAAGGTATTATTGTACAAGCCAGGCACATTGGTACACACTTGTAATCTCAGCTACTCAGGAAACTCGGGACATTGAAGCAGGAGGATCACAAGTTCAAGGCAGCCTTTGCAACTTAGCAAGACTTTGTCTCAAAATATCAGATAAAAAGGGTGGGGGATATAGTTTAGTGGTAGAGTGCCTCTGGGTTCAATACACTGTACTACAAAAAAAAAAAAACAAAGGAAAGGTACTATGTTCTGGTTTATATGTAGCTTATCATATAGTATATTTATATATATCACCAAGAGCTGAAAATACAAACCAGATGCTGCTTGAGTCATACCCCTTTCTTTCAAAGTTATTACATTTCAAATATACAGTTAAAGGTACCGTGATACTGAGATACTAACATTTACTTTATATGTCCTATCAAGCAGCAGCTCTTCTTCAGATGTGAGAAAAGAACCTGATGTGCCGATTTTCTTCCCAAATACCTTGCTGGCAGAAAGTATGAGCATGTGCTTACAGACTGGGCCAACAGAGGGTGCCAGTACCAACACTGAAACATCAGAAAAACCAAAAATTGAGCAAGTAATGCAACCCTTGTCTCATCAACCATCAGATAACCAGAAGATCTACCAGGATTTATTGGTAAGAACATGTGGAGCATTTCATCTTTTGTGAGATGATTTTTTAATACAGGGAATACTAGTTAAACTTACTCTAGACTTGAACTGATAGGGAACGAAATAAAAATATGTTTATCTAAGCCAGGTGCAGTGGTATACGCCTGTAATCCCAGCACTTTGGGAGGCTGAGACAGAATCATGAGTTCAAAGCCAGCCTTGGCAACAACAAGGCACTAAGCAACTCAGTGAGACCCTGTCTCTAAATAAAACAGAAAATAGGGGTGGGGATATGGCTCAGTGGTTGAGTACCCTTGAGTTCAATCCCCCAAAATTTATCTGATGAACAATATATCATTTATTTATTTTAGCTTCTCATAAATTATGGTCACTTAAATGTAAATATGCCAGTTATCAGGTAGGTACTTAGTCAAAAAAAAAAAAGCCTTATTTTTTTAATATAAATGTTGATATTGTGCTAAATTTATATTAAAGTTAGTAACAGAAAAAAAAAAAAGAGTTTGTAAAAAGTTTGAAAATTGAAAAGTTAGTGGAATATTTATGGTAATATTTATTGATTCCAATTCAGGTAAGCAGATGTTTATTCAGTCTTTAGCTTAGTCTAAGAAAGGGGGTTAAGAAAAGTGGATATATAAAGATGATTTTGAGGGTATATGCTTTTGAGAACATAGGAGAAATAATAATACAAGAACACAAGTAGCCACTATATGACAAGTTGAAATGTGGTGTAAAGTAAAGGGAGCACAGAGTGAGTAGGGATAGCTATAGTTGGAGTACCTCATTTTGTTAGGAAACTTAGAACATGAACTGAGACTTAAGGTTGAAATGACCCTGCCTATCACTTCTATCCAAATTGTTGACCTAAGATTTCTCTATTTGTAATTGACAGCTAATTAAACATACTTCAGTAGGATCCCATGTATTCATCAGTGAACACATATTTATTATTTGCCTGCTAGGTTCTAGATTGGTGTTAGCCCTGTATGCTCAGGGAATGAAATATGCTTTAATGCCAGGAAAGCAGAGATTGTATCACAGGCCATTTTCATTTTTAGAAAGTGAAAAAAATAAAGAGTAATTCTGAAAATAATATAAAAGTGTAATTTATAACCATAAGCATATTACTACTTTGCAAATGAAAGTGTAGTGTAAAACTTCATACAGAATTTAGCCTAAATCCTTAAAAGCACTTGGAATATTACTGGAATTATTTAAAATATATTAGTTTCAAAAACAAATATGTTGGTTTTTAAACAGAACAAATATTCTGTTTTCCTATATGGGCTGATGAAATCATCAGGATGGATATCTTTTGTAATAAAACCATAATACTTATAGATGTACTAGATATTTTGTAGAATTTAATAAGAGAATATAATTTTGTCTTCCCCTGGTCTTCCTTATGGTATTATTTAGGATCTTATCCTAAGATAGTTAATAGCAATTTTGAAATATGTAAAAATTTTTCTTTCTATCAGGGTCAAGTGAACTATCTATTAAGTAACTCCTCCAAAGAAACTGAACAGTCATCTACTAAAGCAGTACTTATCAGCCATGAATGTACCAGAACCCAAAATGTTTACCATACAAAGAAAAAAAAACATAGTTCAGGACTGGTGGACAAAGATTGTGTTCTGAATGCAACTCTTAAGCAACTAAGAAGCCTGGGAGTAAAAATTGATTCTCCCACTAAAGTGAAGAAAAATGCACATAAAGTGGATCATGCCAGGTAACTTTTTAAAATTTGTTCTAAAAGATGAATAAATTTTAGATATATTGTAGTAGTCTCATGGGAAGAGGTATATATTTTTACTTTAATTGATTCATCATTTATTCAGGGCCAGCTTATATAGAATGAATGAGATTATCTTTGTATTTTGGATTTTTCCGTTTTAGTAGGAGAGGTTATACACGTTACATGTCAAATATGTACATGTTATATACATATTTGAGAGATATTGTGAACATCTCTTGGGTAGAGATGCCAACAAAATACTTTGGAGAAGAGAAATGAGATTTATTGACAGTCTAAAAAGTCCTTCTGGAGGTGACAAGGTGATATGCTAGCTAGTGGATGTACAGTTAGTTACACAGTTGTGCTGTCTAAAAAGCAAAAACATTCCTTTTTCTAAGAGTGTATCCACCTTTCATGTCCTGTTCAGATCTATTTTTATTAAAAATAACCTTAGAGTCGGGCATAGTGTTACATGCCTGTAATCCCAACGACTTAGGAGGCTGAAGCAAGAGAATCACATATTTAAGACCAATCTCAGCAACTTAGTGAGGTATTAAGCAACTTAGCGAGATCCTGTCTCAAAATAAAAAATAAAATAAAAGGGCTTGGGATGTGGCTCAGCAGTTAAGCATCCAAAACAAACAAAAAATCTGGAAAGTTTTATTGTTAAGGCTAACATGTTTTCTGTTAATTATTTTTTGTTATTAAAAATCTAATAAAATTTCCTGGGTTAGAAAGCAAACAATACAGAAGAATATAAGGTAGAATACAAAAAAACCCTGCTTCTGTCTGACTGCTTTAGATTACTTCTCTTAACCATTTCTTTTGTATTCTTCTGGAAATATTTGATATGTTCAAGTATATATATATGTGCAATAAGTCTTGTGGTTTAATTTTTTTAACATTATATCTTGGGTATTTTTCTTTATAGGTATATACAGTTCTTTCTCATGCACTTTGACAGCTACATAATTTTTTGTTGCACTCATTTACTACTAATGGATTTTTTATCCACATCTCTATTTGTTATTTTAGACAATGCTAAGTGAACATTATCTACAGGTAATCGTACAGTATCTTTTTTTGTGCAGTGCTAGAAATTGAACCCAGGACCTTACATATTCTAGGCAAGCATTATACCACTAAAATGCATCCCTAACTCCTGTGCAAGTATCTTTGTAAGATAAATTCCTAGGTAGGCAGGATCAAAGGATATATGCATTTAAAATTTTAGTAGATAGTTTTGTGGGTTTTTTTTTTTAATTTTTTTTAGTTGTTGATAGACCTTTATTTCATTTATTTATTTATTTTTTAGTTGTTGATTGACCTTTATTTATTCACTTATTTGTATGCAGTGCTAAGGATCGAACCCAATGTCTCACACATGTGAGGCAAGCACTCTACCACTGAGCCACAATCCTAGCCCTCATTTATTTATTTATATGTGGTGCTGAGGATCGAACCCAGTGCCTCATGCATGCTAGGCAAGCGCTCTACCACTGAGCCACAACCCCAGCCCAGTAAATAGTTTTTAGGTAATGTATTTCTTCACAGCAGCCATCCTGTTTTAATGTCTTCAGTGTTTTGTTTTTGGTCTGGGGATTAAATACAGGGGCACTTTACCACTAAGCTATATCACTATCCCTTTTTATTTTGAGACAGGATCTCACTAAATTGCTTAAGGCCTTGCTGAGTTCCTGAGGCTGGCCTTGAACTTGCAATCCCCCTGCCTTAGCCTCCCAAGTCATTGAGATTACAGGCATGTACCACCACACCTAAGTTGATTTGTTTTTTAAATACTTCAAATGAAATGAAAAATATAGCATTTTTGATATATCAGTATAAGGAAGCCATTGTTTTAATCAAGATTATTCTCCTAATTTAAATAACAATGTGTTATAAATTTATACTATGAAAATAATCCATGCTTATGAGTAAACTTTTAGAAAGTAAAAAATGTTCTCTGAATTAACTCTGCAAAGAAAATCAACTTTTTAGCAGTTTGCTGTTTATTATATGTAGTTTTATTCATTGTTCTTAACAGAAAATAGGCATTTCCTATTATTATAGTATTATAAGCAATACTTATAAGTAATAAGCTTATAGTATTATAAGCAATACTCACTTTTAATTCAATTATCTATGTATAAGTTGAAAATTTTATAGATATAACACATAGATAGGTTTTTAGTTCCTAAAATCCTAATTAAATTTGTAAAAGGGAATGGAAACAAATGTGAAAAAATTAAATTCTCACAGGGCATGGTAGTATATGCCCGTAATCTTGGCTACCAGAGAGGCTGAGGCAGAAGAATCACATGTTCAAGGCTGAAAGAGGCAACTTAGCAAGACCCTGTGTCAAAATAAAATAAAAAAGACTGGAGATGTAATTCAATGGTAGAGTGCTTTCCTGGCATGCATTAGGCTCTGAGTTCAACCTCCAGTACTGAAAGAAAAAAAATTCAATTTTTAGTTCAAAACAATATATTATATTAAATTAAGTGTTTCTATAAAGGAATCAGTCGGCAACCTTTTTTTTTTTTTTTTTTGGTACTAGAGATTGAACTCAGGGGTACTCAACCACTGAGCCACATCCCCAGCCCTATTTTGTGTTTTATGTAGAGACAGTGTCTCACTGAGTTGCTTAGCGCCTCGCCATTGCTGAGGCTGGCTTTGAACTCACGATTCTCCTGTCTCAGCCTCCCTAAGTGCTGGGATTACAGGCTTGTGCCACCGTGCCCGGCTTGGCAAACATTTTATAATAACATTTAGCTATATCTTCATATGAAAAGTTTAAAAAAAAATTTTTTTTTTTGGTACCGGGGATTAAACTCAGGAGTATTTGACCACTGAGCCACATGTCCAGCCCTATTTTATGTTTTATGTAGAAACAGGGTCTCACTGAGTTGCTTAGCACCTCACCTTTGCTGAGGCTGGCTTTGAACTCAAGATTCTCCTGTCTCAGCCTCCCAAAGTTCTGGGATTACAGACTTGTGCCACCATGCTCAGCTAAAAAATTTTTATAGTATAAACTATTGCATAAAATATTGTAGAATTTTGGAAATAGTTTGACATTTGTTTTGTTTCTGCTAAGTAATATAAACTTATTTTGGAAATGGAAAATTTAGAAGAGTAGGCCCAAAAAAATCCTCGTATTTTTACCAAACTCAACTATTATTAAAATTTTGCTTGTATATCTCCTTTCAGTCTTTGTCTTTAATAATTTTAACACGACTCTTAATTGAGTGCTTATAATGTGTCAGAAACTAAAGTTTTATGCATAATTGTTCTATTTAATCCTTAAAATAATCCAGGTGGTAGACTGTTTCACAGTTTGTCTTGAATTGAGTTTTTTAGTGTACTGTCCTGCTACCACTCCCTACGACATTCCAGCTTACCCACCATCGACACTTGCAGGGTTCCATAC
>PVHX01003910.1:29507-134727 GCA_004024805.1 Geosciurus inauris
TTGTGGTACTGGGGATTGAACTCAGGACTCGACCACTGAGCCAAATCCCCAGCCCTATTTTGTGTTTTATGTAGAGACAGGGTCTCACTGAGTTGCTTAGCGCCTCGCCATTGCTGAGGCTGGCTTTGAACTTGCGATTCTCCTGTCTCAGCCTCCCTAAGTGCTGGGATTACAGGCTTGAGCCACCGCGCCCGGCTTAGTATATGCTTATGACAGCTTTTCCAGCAGGACCTCAAATTTAATATGTAGTCATCTCTTGCCATCCATGGGGGATTGGTTCCAGGATCCATGGACTTCAAGTCTCTTATATAAAATGGCATACTGTTTGCATATAACCTACACACATTTGCCATTTATTTTAGATCATCTCTAGATTTTTTATAATACATATACAATGTCAATGCTATGTAATTAGTTGTTATACTGTATTTTCTGAAGAATAATGACAAGAAAATAATCTGTATATGTTTAGTACAAATGGAGCTTTTTCCCCTCAAATATTTTCAACCTACTGTGGGTTAAATCCAAGGATATGGAACCCAGAGATATGGAGAACAGACTGTAATTTCAAATTCTCATTGCCTCTACCACATTTAGTGGATCTCCAATGAGTCATTTGCTGAAGGAATGAAATCCCGCCTCTTCAGATCATCACCAAAGCTTACAATGAATGTTCATTTTCATATCCTTGTGACCTTGTTGTGTTAACCTTTTTAACACATACAAGTATAATTTAACTGGTATGCCAAAAAATCTTCGGCCCTTTGTTTAAAATTTGTGGTACATTTTTCTGTTTCTATTTCAAATTATAGAGTAGGTATTACAGGAAAGTAATCCTTATAACCCATCTGTTCCTCTGGTTCTCTAAAACCAGCTATATTTTGTCATTGTATCCATGTGAAACTCATTTTATGTTCCTTTTCTGGTCTCCAGAAGCATCTCCTCCCACAAAAGAGTAGCTGAAGCTGGGAAAAGAAGACTGCCTTTCTACTTTCCTGTTTCAGAACACTGCAGACATTTATGACAATCCAGAGGCAGGAAGGCAGGGGAAGAGTCCCAGACATAACTAGAAATTGTGTGGGAAATGGAGATTCTGGGTTGAGGTCTGGCAGCAGCCTACCTACCTAATTGATTCCTTACCTTGCTACTTGGCTGTCTGCTTATTATTGGAAAAAACCTGTGTAGTATAAATAGGAGATGATTAATCAAAGAGGACAGGGCTGGGGCTGTAGCTCAGTGGTAGAGCGCTTGCCTAGCATGCGTGAGGCACTGGGTTCGATCCTCAGCACCACGTATAAATAATAAATGAATAAAATAAAGATCCATCAACAACTAAAAAAATATTTTAAAAAAATCAAAGAGGACAATAAATCAAAGTTGATCTTCATCTTTAAATAAGTTAGAATAATTTTTTGAGTTTCCTTTCATTGTTGGCATGTGACTCTCTTACTCAAACTTATTCATAGACTTCTATTACCTTTCTGTGACTGCCCATCTAATGAGATTCTAACAGTATATTTGTGCTCAAGGTTTATAGGATTTGATTAGTGAAATAGCCTCCCTTTTCTTTTCATCCTAATTACCCTGGTGTTTATATGCTTTTTGGTTCTGAGTATTATTGATTATTTAACTTTTAAAATAATGGATGTCCCATTGCTCCCCAAAATGAAACTAACCTACTGTGTTAGAAAATAAACTTGAAAAACCTAAACTGATATTGACAGCTTCATCAATCCTTGAACCATTCTGTAAGAAAAGGTGTATTTAAAATTATACTTACTTTTTCTAAATATGTTAACATTTTTAATTAGAAGTTTGTATTTGCTTTTATCAAATTATTTACATAAATATCTATAGACATTATACTTAATTATATTTTAATATGTACATGTTTTCTGATTTAAAATGCAAATTGCTTGTGATTTTGAGGAATTAGGCAAAGTAGTTTTATATTCACAAAGCATTGTCAACTGTGAATTTATCATTAAAAAAGTCTAAATAAATTGGTAGCATCTCTTCCATTTTATTAAAATAGTTTCTGAAGCATTAAGTACCAAGAAGGTTGAGGGAAATTCCAAGCTAGTTATAAAAACCAACATTATTGAGCACACTATTCATTGTTTAGTGATGCCACCACTGATTTGGGGGAGTATTAAGGGTCGGAAGTAGCTTCTTCCAAATTTCAGGTGCTTATAAGAATGAAAGTACTTGATTGTTATTTGTTTTTTGCTGGGCTGTAAATGTAAGTAGTGGCTGGCACATGTAAAACAGCTGAATTTCTTTGTGGGATGACATGGAAAGTCATAGTATGTTCTTTGACTAGAATATAATGTTTATCACAAAAAATAGTGCATGAAGGACTCTCTGGTAGCAAAGTGCAAAGTGCTGAACACAGTGTAGTAAATCATTGTTACAGAGCCCCAGAGAATACGGCAGAAATAAGTTTCAGTCTTAACTGGCCATTTACTAACTGTTCAACTTTGGGGGAAAGGATATAAAGGAAAGGGCAAATCAGTTAATACCAACAAAAGTTAGTTTTAGATTATATATAATAAAAGCTTATGTGTATAATTGTGTACACCTGTATCCAGAGACTGATTATTTTATTTATTGCAAATGGAAATCTCTTCAACTATGAGCAATTTAATTTTCTGAGCTACTTACCAAAAGTTGTACTGTTAAATCATCAGATGTGTTTTGTGATTGATTTTATGTCTGTGTTTTACTTTACATTGAATATTAGCTGATCCCTGATGCTGTTTAGGGTTTATGGTTGAAAATTAAATGACACAGCAATATTGAATAACTTTTACATTTGGATCCATTTGTATTTGTTCTTAAAACCATGACTGATGTACAGATTTAAGAAAATCAGAGGTTGGGGATGTAGCTCAGTGATGGAGCACTTGCCTGGTATGTCCAAGGCCCTGAATTTGATCTCTGGCCACAAAGTAAGTGAACAAACAAATAAATTTAGGAAAATCAATTTGTATTCCACTTTTAGTCTGAAAATTATGAATTAATTTCTGGGTTATCAATTTATCCCTTGAATGAGTATATAGGTCATGAAAACTTAAATGTTCAAGTACTCAGATAAAAAACACCATGAGTTTAAAGTTGAAACCTTTTGTTACTTTCATAGATGGGAACACATTTAGAATGAAACTCTGTTACTCAAAATGAAGCAAATGATGGCTCATTATTTTGTCTTTCAGTGTGTTGGCGTGCATCAGCCCAGAAGCAGTGATCTCTGGATTAAACTACATGTCATTTGCTAATGTTGGCATGAGTGGTTTAAGTCCCACTGGTGTGGATTTGAGCATGGAGGCAAATGCTATAGCTCTGAAATATTTAAATGAAAATCAGCTGTCACAACTGTCTCTCACTCGATCAAACCAAAATAACTGTGACTCGTCTTTTAGCCTTCTGCATATTAATACAGACAAAAGCACAGTGGGGCTTAGCTTAATTTCACCAAGCAACATGTCATTTGCAACCAAAAAATACATGAAGAGATATGGACTCATACAAAGCAGCGACAATAGTGGAGATGAAGAGGATCCTCCCAACTCTGCAGATAGTAAGAGTAACCATTCATCGAATCAGAACCCTACGTCTGTACCTACACAAGTTGGTCATCAGAGAGAGCCTTCTAGGAATGCCTGTGAAACAACTAATTGCTATAACTGTGAATCCACAGACACAAACATAGATGTACCAGTATTGAGAAATATCACAAATGAAGTTCTGCAGCCTAAAGCAACTCAGCAGTTGAAGGAAAACCCAACTTTCTTATTAAAGAACCTCAAGCCTAGTCCTGCAGTGAACCTCCGGCCTGGAAAAGCCGAGTTTACTCAACATCCTGAGAAAGAAAATGAAAGGGATGTCCCAATTTTTCCTGAAAGTTTGCAATCTTCTGAAACTCTAAAGCAAATGAATAGCATGAACTCAGTAGGCACCTTTTTAGATGTAAAGCGTCTCAGACAGTTGCCAAAATTATTTTAAACTTTTAACTTTCTCCTTTCTGATATAAGAACTGGGTGTCTTCTGAAGGTACTTAGGGAAACCAGAGCCTTTTGATAGTTTTGGGATTCCTAATCACTGTAGGACTTAATCTTTCTTGGTAACAGCTGATTACAAAGAGCTGAACAAATGGCTGATGGGGAGATCCTAGTTCTTGTTCAGCATCACTGAAACCTTTAAAAAGAGAAAAAATGCCTAACAACAGTTATTTCAACAAATTTGAACAGATGCGGTTTAATTCCCTCAACTGCTGTTTTATGCTGTGTGTTTTAAAATGTCCATTTTCCTAGCATGTTGCATCTATGTATCTACCCAGTATCAGTAAAAGAACAAAGTTACCCTGATCCTGTCTGAATTAGCAAAATCAGCCCTTCTTGAGTTTAAAGGGAAACTTACTTTTTAAAATATTTTAAGATATTTCATATAAGGAGTGTGTATTTCCTCTTAAGTATAGTAGTTAAACTCTGGAAGTAAAACTTAGGATCTGGTGAGTTGGTGTTCAACATATAGCATTAGCTATTATGAAATAAGAAAAGTATTGGGTATGAGTGTGTTTTATAAACTTTGTGATTTTTTTCAAATGTCTTAATATTTTTAAACACAACAATAAAAATGTCTAGATTGACTGTTTATTTTGTCTTCTGCTATAGTTTATCCTTCCCTACTTTTGTTTTTCAACTCCCACAAAGTACAAAAATAATACAGAGGCCAAATGCGCACCTGCAATCCCAGTGACTTCAGAGCTGAGGTAGGAGGATCACAAGTTCCAGGTCAGCCTCGGCAGCCTCAGCAACTCAGTGAGACCCAGTCTCAAATTTTTAAAAAAATTAGTGAAGTCATACTGGGTTCAATCCCTAGTACAATAAAAATAAAAATTTACAGAGTTCAGGAATACTCTTTTCCTAGTGTCCCCTATGATAACATCTTACAGAATCATAGTAAACTGTCAAAACCAAGAAATTGGCATTGAGTTCAATACTAATAAACCACAGACCTTTTGAATCTTTTTTGCTGTTTTTGTTTTGCAGGGTAGGGGGCTGGTAATCAAATGCAGGACTTCAAGCATGCTAACCATGTGTTCTACCACTGAGCTATACCTCCAGCACACAAATTTTCATATGTACTCATTTAATATCTATAAAATTTTATTAATCATAGGTTCACACAACTATTTCTACCCTTTTGAAACATACCCTCCCTCCAACCCTTACCCCTGTCAACCAGTGATCTGTACTGCTTTACTAGAATTTTTATAATTTTAAGAATGTCCTATAAACAATCATACAATGTGTGACTTTTTGAAATTAGCAGTTTTCACTCAGCATAATGTTCTGAGATCCATCCAAGTGTTATCAGTAATTGCCAACTTCCATCTGTTTAAAAATTGTTTTAAATTATTATTTCTGAATATAAATGAAAAAGTCCTCACTCATTTTAGAGATAATAAAGCTTACTGAGTCAAGATGTGATTGCTTTATATTAAAGTTTGTTATGTAACTGAAAGAAATAGACTTTGGATCTCTAAATATTTTTCCAACCCAGGGGTGCTCTACCACTGAGCTACATCCCCAGCCCTTTTATTTTGAGCAGGGTCTTGCTAAATTGCAGAGGCTGGTCTCCAACTTGCAATCCTTCTGTCTTGGCCTTCCAAGATACTGGAATTTCAGAGGCGTGGGCCACCTGTGGCTTCCTGGGATAATAGTATGGTAAAACAATTTAAAGTTTGCAAGCCCATGTATAGTAACATGGTAATTTCCCACTGGAACCAGGGACTAGTTAGTGGGTCTTTCTCTACATTATTGTTTTTCCAAGTTAAAATTAAGATTCATAAATGGCAATGGTAATGTCTTTCCCTTTGTTTTCATGTGTGTGATTCGGAGCTTTAGTCATTTTAATAATAGCAAAAAATCCACTTGCATGTTTCATAGGAGTAAATTTAAGTAATGAGATTGTTGATGCCACTTTCAGGTGTGCTTTGTTTAACTTTAGCACTCAGTGTTTCATCCAAGATGTGAATGTCAGTACCATTTGCATTGCACACTATTGAAAAAACAGAATGTTAGTGAATTAACTGACAGCCTCATCATTTGTCTTACCTTTATTGCTGGGAACTCTGTAATTTTTATAGCACACAAGAAGCTCTCTCTGTACAACAAAAACTGAAGCTGAGACTTAGGCAAAATTCAATTTGATCACTTATTACCACATCTAACTTAAGACCTCTGATAAAATGTTTAAGTAGTTTTGGAGACTGAATTTAGACTGCAGATGAATTCAACAGAATACATCTTTTATTAAGCACATGCCAAGAAAAGATGATCAAAAAGGCTACTCTAAGAAGTTCTAAGAAGAATGTTTGCTACGGAAAGTTAACTGCTATGATAGTCTTTGGGTATCTTTGGGAAAACCATCAGTACTGGGAAAATTGGATTTTAAACTGAAGAATACTTCTCAACTGATGTTTCTCTGCATTTCTGTCATCCATTCCCATGGCATTATAAGATTCGTGAGTGCTGCTTCAAATGGAATAGGAAAATGATGGAGCTTCTCTTACCCAACTTCTGGGAAATAAACCCGTTAGTCTGGTTCTTGGCCAATTATCAACCTACCCCTTCCCCACTTCAAATGCCCCTCACTCAACCTTTTCGCTGGTCAATTGAAATTAACAGTACTCCATGTTAATGTGCTCTTCCTTCCCTTGCCCTGTGCTAAGCCCCATATAAGTGGATGTAAACATTAGATAAGCCTTGTGAAGGCTATGAAGCTTCTAGGGGAAAGTTGCAACAGTTAGGAGAGTATAGAATAAAAAGCCAATTCTGTGATCTGGACCAAGAACCCTCAACAGGGTAATTGTGACAGCTTCCATTTTTTAGAGATTTGTATGTGCTCACAAGGGCACTGTGCAGATCATTCCATGTACAGTAGTTAATTTAAGCTTCCTGAATGACCCCAGCTGCTAACATCTCCTTAAGGGTAAGGGAATACCCTTAGGGAAAGAACATACCCAAGTAAGTTGACTCAAGCTCATGTATAACTCCAGAGCCCAAGAGTCTCTGAAGCCCCAGGTATTCAGGAAGAAATTCCTGCAAGAAGTGGATCTGGAGTTGAATGAATGACTTCAAATACTACAGCCAGTGCTCTCTTTCATTCCTGCACTGTCCTACAAGCTGCCTCACATTCTTTTCCTTCAGCAAGGAGCCCCTCGCCCTTTAGCCTCAAGCTCAAAACCAGTATTTACTTCTATGTCCTGAAGGAGGTAACTGCAGCTCTATTAATGATCAGAGGTTCACTTTAATGACTTTGGTGGACAGTTAGTACTGAGTCTGTACCATGAGGACTCATGGAAATTAGAAGAATAAAATCCCTTTGCCCGTGTTTTCAAGGTATGGCTCACATGGGCAGGACCTTTTCATAGTCTCCCAAATTAACAGAGTTCTTTCTGCCTGTAATATGTGTCTCATGGTAACATCTTGGATTTGCACTTTGTTTCACACTTTTCCAAGTGCTATTCCACATATTTTCTCATAATCCTCTTTACAGATGGTGAAACTGATACAATGTATAAACTGGGCCTAAGTGGGACAGTTGTAGTTAACCAGGCCACCATCCTAGTGTCCATCCACAGCCTCTAGCCCAGTAGCAGCCACTCCCTCCATCTTCCCTCTCCACACCAGCACCCTTCGTACACCTGGGTAATATCACATTGATCTTGCTGGGCACTGAGCTAGATGCCGAGCAAGACAACCTTACCTTTTGTTATTGAATCTAATGAGGGAGAAGCATGTATACACTAGCAATAGATAAGTACTTGAAATAAAACTGCATAAAATGGGAGAATATAGTAAGAGAAGCTGGAGGAAAGTTATTTTGAGAATGTTCTGGAAGGATGGTGACATTTTTTACAGAGTCAGGAACAATAGGAAAGAGAAGGGGAAGAATGGATATTTCTGATAAAGGGAAAAGGCTTGTTTTGCAAAAGCATGGCGATGTGGATAGGTATAAGTGCTAAAGGAGGAGGCTTTGGACAGGGAACCAAGGATAGGAAAGAAAAGATACAAGTAGAAAGACCACCAAATTAGGAGTTGGCAACAACTGGGTTCCTGTCATCAAACTCAGACACTGGGCAAGTCACGGGCTTTAGTTTTGCAGTTGAGATTAAGGTTACCACTGTAATCCCTGACATGCTGGAAATGCTGTGACTGCATGGAATGATGGTTCCAGAAATAGGGTATATGAACAGTAGTTTAAAAGACCAGAGGAAGGAAAGCCTTGCTACAAGACAGAGCTTTGTAGTTAGGTCCTGAAAGATCTTGAAGGATTTTCACAGGCATAGATTTCCCTACTTTATAAATTACGTTTAACATACTTCACAACTGAAAAGGAAAAAGGGAATTCTGTTCTCCCCACTGAGAGATTAAGTAATCATTTTTGCTTGAAGGGATACTGGCATGTCTTTCTCCAGTTCTGAATTAATTATACCTTCCTTATTTTTAAGGGGCTCAAGTCAGAGTGGAAAAAAAGAAAAGAAAAAAACAAGCAAACATAAAACCCCCTCAAAAGGTGCTTTAGTGTTTGGAGGCCTGGGTGATGCTCCCTATCTCTTCCTCTCCACTTCTGTAACCGGAACTGTCTGGGTCACAGAGAACATCCTCA
The DNA here is from genome assembly GCA_004024805.1 of Geosciurus inauris. NCBI lineage: Eukaryota > Metazoa > Chordata > Mammalia > Rodentia > Sciuridae > Geosciurus > Geosciurus inauris. The sequence goes on from PVHX01003910.1 coordinate 38,184, forward strand.
GAGGAAATCCTGCTTTCCCACTTCCTGGTCGGGGGCTGAACTCCAGGAAAAGGATGGATTTGGGGAGGGCTCTGTGTCCTGCTTCTTCATGGGAGGTCTGGGGCCTCCAGGGCAAAGGGCATTAATTGAAAACAACAGAAAAGATGATATCAGGTATTCAGAGGTGTAAGAGCTGCTGGCCCCCCAGAAGACCACTTAGCCTCTCATCATACATGTGAGGACACAGGCCAAAGGAGAGCAGGGACTTACTCCAGTACACACAGTGCAAAACTGCACAGAGCTGGGACTGAACTTGGGACTCCAGCCAACCTCCCAGAGCACACAATCGCCTGCCATGGCATCTGAGTCAGCAAGTTAGAAATGGAGCAATAAAACTCAGGCCCTCTCTGATCCCTGTACATACAACAAAGGAAAGGAAAATTGGTCCACATGTATACACACAGTTGCCAGCCTTCCTGCCTTCACCAGTATTGCTCCCTTCGCCTCAAAACTCTCCACAGGTTCAAAGCTCTTCAAAACCCAGCTTAAATGCTCCCTCCCCCACTCCTCATTGTCTCCCCAACCTGGAGCAAACCTTCTGGAATCTTCATGTGGAAGGGATATTTTCCTTATTTGAAATTCCATAGCCCTTTCTCTGGTCCTTTTCTCCTCCTCCTAAAGAATTCATTACAACCAGTTTGTACGTTACTTATGTGTACCCAGGACTGGGAGCTCCAAGGGCAGGAACCATGCACAATCCTTTTATCCAATGAAAAGCAACATGAAAAAGGTCTGCTGCACACTCCTGCTATGCTGGGGGCCTTGCACTAGACTCTGGGGAGCACAATGAAGAATGAAAAGACACCACTGCACCCTGCCTTTATAGGTGTGTATTTAATGCTCACTCACATATGTGTAGAATCATGTTCATCTATCACCGACCAGAGTCCTACTCAGTACCTCATTCAGATTTCACAGCAGCCCTTCAAGGTAAACAAGCATTCAGCCTCACATGCAGATACAGAAGCGCTCACAATTACCAAGAACTGGGACAAAAGCAGGCAAAAAAGACCTGCAACAAGCCAAGCGGACATGCCTGTAATACCAGCAGCTCGGAAACAGAGGCAGGAGGATGGCGAGTTCAAAGCCAGCCTCAGCAATTTGGCAAGGTGTTCAGCAACTCAGTGAGACCCTGTCTCTAAATAAAGTACAAAATAGAGCTAGGGATTTGGCTCAGTGGTTGAGTGCCCCTGAGTTCCATCCCTGGTACAAAAAAAAAAAACAACCTACAACAAGTAACAACATCCGTAAGACAGTGGGATGAAGATGAGATTGAGGGGAAGGTGATGAAATTGTTTTTAGAGGCCAAAAACTGCTTGCTGGAGAGACAATTCTGTATGCTTGCTGCATTGTGGATGCTAAAGATCACAGGGGAAGTACTATTTCATATATTCTCTCATCTAATTGTCATAACAATTCAGTGTTATGATAATAAGTTGCACACTTATTTCTCACAACAGTTCTATGAGGTAGATACTACTATTGTCCCTCATTTTGTAGGGTAGAAAATAGGAACAGGAATATTAAGAAATTTGCCCCAGGTTCACATAGCCAATATAAGAAGCCACGATTCAATCCTGGTCATCTGGCTCCAGAGCCCATGTTCTGAACCTCAGCAGTATGTCAGGATTATTCCTGGGAGGCAATGGAGACTCAGGTGTGAAGGTGACCCTCCACCCCTGTCACTGCCACAAAGTCACACAGGTAAAGTAAGTGGTCAAGTCAGAAGTTGAACTCAGGACTGTTGAACTTCAGAGCCCAGGTGGGCTGCTTCTCCTTTTTCTCCTTCTTCTCTTGGGTGGGACAGAGAGACAGCTGAGGTAGGCATGTGCTTGGGTTCCCTAAAGCCCATGTCCTGCCTTGATAAGGTAATGTCAGGTCTTGGAAGGCAGTGTGTACTGCAGCTGAGTGGCTTCTGATGAGTGCTCCAGCCCCCTACCTGGCTCTGTGACTCTGCCAGCCCTGCTTGTCTTCCCCTTCTGCCAAGAACAGAGACTATCTGTGGAGTTAGAATCTACCTCTCACCTCCATGAAGGCCTTTTCCAGCTGCCCCAGGAAGGGGTTGCCACTCCACAACGCCTGTAATCATGGGATCATTTATCTCTCTTCCCAGGCCATACAGGATGCACTTTCACACTTCTCTGTGGCTGGTTTCTGGGACCCAGAGGGCCAGCCAGTTCCACTTCCTCCAAGTCCACAGCCCAGGTTCCTACCTGTTGGTTTCCTTCTCACTCAATTTCTCTCTGCAGCTCTGTTTCTATCCCTCCGATTTCTTCAACAGACATCAGTGATGCTCCTACCACATCTCCAAATATGCTGGGGTAAAGACAAACCACAGACACAATCATAGACACAGCCCCTTTCTTAGAGGGTCTTGGCAGGTTACACAGATGCTCAAGTGTGGTCAGCACCATGTTGGGGGGATGCTTAAGGGATACAGGAGTTTCTGCTCTGCCCCAAATCCAACGACAACCGAACTCCTTGGCTCTCTCTGCTCCAGGAGCTTTGCTTGGCCTTCACTCTTCTTCCTCCTGCCACCCCGTTCAGCAAGGTCCTATTCCCCCAGGAGTCTGGGGGGAAAAGATACTGATGAGACTAACCTGGGGGAAACAACGCGTGCATCCACCAGAGACCTGAGCACATGTATGCAATTACATTCAGTTCATTTTGATTCTCTTAAGCCTGTAGTGAGCTCTGAGTCCTCTCACACCCCCAGCAGGCGGCACAGAGCTCAGCATTGCTGCTCAAAATGTTCAAAAAGGACCAGCAAGCAGGGGCTGCGTCCATTGTGCAAATGAGGCAACCGAGTTCCAAAGGGGATGAATGACTGTCCTCCCTCTCAGGTTTTAATGCCAGAGTTGGAAAAGAACTCAGATCTGTTAACCTAACACAGGGTATGCTATTCCAAGGCAAGGAGCATTCATCTCTGATATCCAGGCACCCAGGATATTATCTGGCACAAACTAGATCCTTAGTAAATGTGGAATAAAATGAATGAGTGATGCCGGGGCGAGTATGTGTTTGCTTACCTTTGGCCTACCGCTCTCACTCATCTACCCACAGCCCCTTCATGTTGCTTTTGAGCCACAACCTCACTGGGCTTCTCGCAGTCCCCACATGTGCCCTCCACTCCCACCACTGGGCTTTTGCACTTGTTATTGTTCTTTCCTACTATCTGCTCTTGTTAATCACAGTCCACGGCAAATGATACCAGTTTCATAAAATCTCATTTGATCCTCCTCTCCTAAAATAAAAACATACACACACACACACGCACACACACACATGCACATACACGCACATACCACCTCTCTCGGACTCCAAAGCACTCTGCGCACCCTTCTTTAGTAGAACACGTATTCAGCTGTGCTATAATTCTTTGTCTCTGCCTCTGTCTCCTCCATCCTCCTATCCCTAGGCTTGAATACAATGGGGCTTGGGTTTGGGGGTGGGAGCAGAGGTTTATAATAAAAACAAATAACTTCTATGTATTGAATGTTGCTGGGCACTGTGCTAAGCTCTTTGTACGTGTGTCATAACCTTTCCACCAACTCTGTGGTTTTTAAAATTTTAGATAAAAGGAAACTGAGGCACAGGCACAGAGAAATAGTTTGGAGGTAGGGGTGGTGCTGGCACTTCTCAGACATCCTCATCCATGTTATGAGGCTTTGTCCTGTGGAGCAGGTCCTGGGCTGGACACCCAGGACCTGGGCTATGTGGAGGAAAGGCTATTTGCCATAGCTTTTCCTGGTGACCCATAGCTGTCCGGCAGAGTCCACTTGGCCTAATGCCTGTGAGTCTCCTTAAAGATGCTTTGAAAAACTCTCCTCCTTTCTATCCTGTTTTTCATTTCTCCTTCTCCCCCACCCCAACAGACCAGCTTAGGACTTTCTATCAACCTGTGAGAAAGGTGACAAAGGGGATCTGAATGCCTCTGCGGAACTGGAGTTCTCACTGAAAGCCTGAGCAGAAGACAGAATGGAGGAAGGAGGCAAAGATGAGAGAGATGGAGAGGCAGGCCCAAAAGCAGGAAAGAGGAGCAGATTCAGCGCCAGAGAGAACTCGTTCAAGCCTAAGATAGAGACAGCAGAGATGAGAGGCAGAGTGAAGAGATGATAAGAGATAAAAGGGAAAGATCTTGTGGTTCCCCCACTCCACCCCTGTGACAGATAGGGAAACTGAGAGTCACAGGAAGAAGGGACCCTACTTCCTGGAGGATGTCCCTATCACTCTTCTGAAAACCATCAGTTCAGTTCCTCTCTTATCCCCAACTCTTCTTACTTCATGCCTGTGTGCCTGGCTCTGAGTAGCACAAGCAGACTGAATGGACAGACCCAGAGCATGTCAATCAGGACAGAGAGAGAGAGAGAGAGAGAGAGAGGAGGGCTGGGGATAGAGGGAGAGAAAAGTGTCAGTGCAGGACAGGGCACGGCAGGTTGATCAGGGAAGATTCCTGGACAAAGTCGGGTTGGAGCAAAGCCACACAGAATGTTTGTAGGCAACTTTATTGAGGCATGATTTATATATATTGAATGCACTCATTTTGGTGTTCAGTTTACTGAGTTTGACAAATGTATACACTGCATAACCACCATCACAATCAAGAGATAGAAGCTGGGTGTGGTGGCGCAAGCCTGTAATCCCAGTGGCTCTGGAGGCTGAGACAGGAGGATCACGAGTTCAAAGCCAGCCTCAGCAATGGCAAGGTGCTAAGCATCTCAGTGAGAACCTGTCTCTAACTAAAAAATACAAAATAGGGCTGGGGATGTGGCTCAGCGGTTGAGTGCCCCCGAGTTCAATCCCCTGTACACCCCCCCAAAAAAATTTAGAATATTTTCTTTACCCAGAAAATTCCTTTGTGTCTCTTTGAAATCAATCCCTTCTACCATTGCCCCTGGTCTGAACTCTGTATAGATCCACTTTGCCTTTTCTAGAGTTTCATATAAATGGAGTCAGACACTATATACTCTTTATATAATGACCTCTTTTACTGAGAATAATGATTTTGAGATTATTCTATATTCTTGCATGTATCAGTAGTTTGTTTCTTTTTTTTTACTGCTGAGTAGTAGTCTATTGCATGAATGTACCACAATTTGTTTATCCATTTACCTGTTGATAAACATTTGAAGTATCTCTAGTTTTTTTTTTTTTTTTTGTATTATGAATGAAGCTTCTATGACTATTTATGTCCAAGTGTCCTTGTGGACAGATATTTTTCAATCCTCTCAACAAGTGTATATATAAACTGTATGTATATAAGGAACTACCAGAGTTCTCCAAGGCAGTTGAAAGATTTTTACATTCCCTTCAACAGTGCATGAGAATTCCAGTTGATCTACATCCTCATCAATTCTTGGTATTGTCTGTCTTTTGAATATTACCATTTTATCCAGGCAGGGTGGCACACACATATAATCCCAGCAATTCAAGAGGCTGATGCAGGAGGTTTACAAGTTTGAGGCCAGCCTCAGAAACTTAGCAAGACTCTGTCTCAAGACAAAAACAAACAAACAAAAAGCTCAGGATGTAGCTCAGTGGCAGAGCACCACTGGATTCAATCCTCAGGATTAAAACAACAACAAACAAAACAACAAACAAAACAGAAAACCCCCAACCATTTTGATGGGTGTGTCATGATAGCTCACTGTGGTTTCGACAATTGGCATTTCCTTAATGCAAGTCTGAGCATCTTTTCATGAAGCTTCTGGTTGTTTGTCTTTCTTTAAGGATCACAGGGACTTAAGCCAGGAAATCTATCAAGATACTATCCAAAGTGTTCAAGATTTTGAAGTAGTTCACCAAAATCTTCCTTATAGCCAACAAGAATGGAGGAGACATTGGGGCCAAGCTAGCCTGGGTGTATCCCAACTAAGTGACTCTAGGCAAATTGAGTCTGTTTCTTTATCTTCAAAGTGAGATCATACCAGCAGCCCTGAGTCCAGAATTCCAACTTTGAGAGTCATCTCTATGCTTCCAAAGCCCAGCAGGATCTGTGCAGGGTCAGATGACAAAAGTAAAAGCAGGTATACACAACAGTTGCTCACTACATACAGTCCCCTTCAGGGGCCCATTTGCTGTCTTAATGTGTATATGTGGGCCACCAACCTGCCTTGGTGACCATTAGCAAGTATTTGTGAGCTAGAGTTAGTGGCTGTGCACACACGTTCCGTGACTCTCTTCACAGCTCTGGGAGGAAAACCATTGGTGCAGAGCCGTCCAGGTTCTCTGCTCCTAAGGACAGATAAGTTTAGGTGCTACTCCTTTCACAAGTTGGGGATGCAGCTTTGGTCTTCTGGACACTTCTGGAAGAAGCATGGGCTGGAGAAAGGGAAAGAGCTCTGAAACATCAAAAGGCATACTGCTCTCTTTTTTGGTGGGAGAGGGGTACTGGGGATGGAACTCAGGGGCGCTTGACCACTGAGCCACGTCCCCAGCCCTATTTTGTATTCTATTTAGAGACAAGGTCTCACTGAGTTGCTTGCTGGCTTTGAACTCAATGATCCTCCTGCCTCAGCCTCCTGAGAGGCTGGGATACAGGCATGCGCCACCACTGCGCCTGGAGCATATTGCTTTAATACTCTCAATTACCTTACTTTAGCCTTTGTTACACATGGGGGTTGTACGCTAGAGCAGTGTTTTTCAAATTTTTGCATGCATCAGAGATCACCTGGAAGGCCGGTTAAAAGCAGATTGCTAGCCAGGTGCAGTGGCTCATCCCTATAATCCCAGTGATTCAGGAGGCTGAGGCAGGAGGATCACAAGTTCAAAGCCAGCCTCTGCAACTTAGTGAGGCCCTAAGCAACTTAGTGAGATCCTGTCTCAAAATTAAAGTGTAGGAGGGACTGCAGATGTGGCTCAGTGGTTAAGTGCCCCTGGGTTCAATCACTGGTACTAAACAAACAAAAAATGAATTGCTAGCTTCACTCTCTATAGTCTCTAATTTGATAGGCCTAGAGTGGGGCCCATGAACTGACTTTTCTAACAAGATAAAGAGGATTCTGACTGTCTTCCTTGAGAATAAGGAATCAGAATGAGATCCTTCCATCCCTGAAATTTCTGGTGGCCTGGCTGGGATTTGGAAGCACAGAGATGACTTTCATGCTTGGAATTCTGGGTTCAGGCCTACTAACTGGTAAAGCAGGGCTTCTTCCAGGATAAGAGAACAAAAATGGAGAGAACAGTCACATGCAAGTGAAGGGAGGGAATAATGACACCTCCTCAGATTGAAGTTTTCACGATTAACAATAATCCTTATAAACCCCAGAATGTTGTATGGACAATTATCACCCTGCTTCTACAGATGAGAGGAAAGTGAAACTCAGATTGAGCAACTTGCTTTGAATCCTGCAGCTGGCCAATGGGGAGCAGGAACAGGAGCTCAGGTTGGGCCTGCCTATGGGACCTGTTTTGCTGCCTTGGAAGCACCATGGCTGAAGCAAGACTAACCTAGGTATGAATTCTGCCTCCACTGCTTACTAGCTGGGCATTCTCTGCAAGATGCTCAACCTCTCTGTGCTACGACAAAATGGAACTCCTAGGAGTTCCTAACTCATTGGGTTGCTGTCAGGATTAACTTAATTGAAACTATGACGTGCTTAGGGGCAGTCCCTGGCACATAGAAAGGCAATGTAAATTTTTGGAAATAAACCCTGATGGCCATCAGATCGCATACACTGAGCAGAGAAAGTTCAGACAGCGTCCGGTACCCGGTGACAGGATAGGCAGAAACACTTGGAAAAATGTAAAAGCTTCAGCTTCAGGGCGGAGGGAGAGCCTTGGCTTCATTGGCCGTGAGGGAATGGCCTCATGTCAAAGCCTACTTAAGTTGCTCTGCTCGCTCCATCTCAGCTCCAGGACCAGACTCCAGACTTACCAGTCCGGATCCCAAACCTCTCTCCCCACCGTCACTACCCCCACCCAGGCGCTCCGGGTTTCCTGCCCGACTGAGGCCCCTGAGTGGGGCGGGTGGAGAAGGGGTGGCATTTCCTGGCCAGGCCGAGGGCCGCGTCACCCTCTCATGAACGCTCGGACAACTCGCTGACCGACAGGCACCAGATGCTATTTCGGGCGGCGCCTGGCTAAGCGCTCAGTTTCCGTTTTTCCACCCACTGTCGGAAACTGGGGAGGGGAAGGGTGTAGACGTCACGAGCCCCCAGCCTCAGGCAGCCCCGGGTGGGGGTTTGGGGACTAGGTCGGGGACAGCTGGTAGACTGTCAGAATCTTCGGGGACTGATAGAGGAGACCGTCTGTGTGGAGGAGGGAGATGGCGAACGCCCCCTCCCGGCCCTGCGGACAGATACCGGACACACCCTCTGCGGTAGGGTTGACAAGTCTTTTCATCTGTCCCTACCTCTTCAGGACAGCTCTTGAAGGTGCGGCGCAGGGTTATTTCATGCCCTGTAAAAAAAAGCCAACAGTCTACAGGTGCCTCAAAGGCATCTAAATTCAAGGAGTTTAAAACAAAAAGCAGAATCCCTCCCCCTGCTCATTGGTCTCCAGACCCCCCAACAGCATCTCAAGGAGGAATCACCTAGCCCCAACATGACAGCCAGATTCCTGGATTCCTCCCTCCTTCTCCCTTGCCAAAACCAATTCCTTCAAACCCAGTTTTGCATCCTACAGAAATACCATCTTCATCCCCCTTCTGTCCTCTCTTCTGCCAGCACCCAAAACAAGCTCTAATTCTCCCTCCCTAGACCCTACACTGACCCCAGAACTGGTCTTCCAGAATCCTTCCCATCCCAACTCCACACTGCAGCCAAAGAGTTTTCTAGAAAAGCAAATATGATCCTATATAGGAAACTGGACACTGGACAAAAGGTTCCAAACAGTCCTTAAATTGTCCATAGGTTGCTCCATCCATATTGAACTCTTTTCAGTTCCTTTCATGAATTTATGGCCCTTTTGCTTCAGCTCTTGGTCTAGGCCTCATTTTTGTAGGGAAGCTGTCCCCAGCTGGACTGTCCAATATGGGATTGGCAAATCTCTCTCTTTCTTTTCTTTCCTTTTTTGGTACTGGGGATTGAACTCAGGGGCACTCGACCACTGAGACACTTCCCCAGCCCTATTTTGTGTTTTGTTTAGAAACAGGGTCTCACTGAGTTGCTTAGTGCCTCATTGTTGCTGAGGCTGGCTTTAAACTCCTGTCTCAGCCTCCCAAAGTGCTGGGATTACAGGCTTGCACCATCACACCCAGCGGCAAATCTCTTTTTACAGGGGCTTGCATACATAAAATGACTTACTCAATGGTCCCACAGTCCAAGAGTGAAAGATCTGGGTTTCTAACTCATAATTACATGGATCTCACTCTTTCTATTAAGTGACTGCAGCCAAGCAGAGGTGTATGTGTGTGTGTGTGTGGGGGGGGAGGCATTTAGACTCTTTCTCAGGACACAGGTGGCCCTTCCACCATGGGGTTCTGTGAAAGTTACCTGTATCCACAGGGCAGCTGACACAGAGAACACAGGAACAGAGGAGACAGGCTGCGCTGAATTAACCGCACCTTCTCAGGGAGTCATCCACATGACTTTGGAGGGGCTAGAACTCAGAGAGGGGCACAATCTGGGATCGGTCCTTGACTGGAACTCAACCTATGACTGGACAGACGAGAGGCTATTCCCCAGTTCTCATACTCCAAAAAGAGCCCAAACCAGAGACAGTAGAGGGACAAGCAGCGGGCATGATGAATAGAATTGTGATTGGGAATTGGACAATAAACTTGGTTACTGGTTTTTCTTCTGGGTCACTAAGGCTTGGCCAATTCACATCTCTTTTTGCCTTAATTTTCTTCTCTATGATGATACCCAGATCTCCTATGCAAGTGCATCCGATGTTTTCATGGGTTGTGGGCTGGGTGAGGTACGCACATCAACCGACCACCACCACCTTTTTAAAGGTCATTGTATTTATTCTTGCAACTCTGTGAGGTAGAAGTTATCTCCCTGTTTTACAGATGAGGAAAAATGAGGTTTGGAGCTAAATGGCTAAAATTGGACCTATACTCCTTCCACTCCAACATGAAAGAATAAAATTCCAATACTTTCCATGGGTTGAGACCCAGTTGCCCAGTTGGCACTGAACTCAAATTCCTGCTGTACAGTACAGATCTTGGTCCATGCAATGAGTTGAACCCAGTTCCTTCAGGCCAATCTAAATTCTTAATGCCCCATTTTAGCTGAGCTTGAGAAGCCTCATGGGCCAAATTTTCTTCAAACCCAGGCTCCACCACTCACTAGAAATGTAACATGGGGAAATGTTACATTTTACTCTCTGTGCCTCAGTTTCCTCATCTGTCAACTGAATGTAACAAAAGCACCAACTTCTCAAGACTGTTTATGAAAATTAAAAGTATTTGTAGAGTCTTAGCACAGTGCTTCAGTAGTAAGATTAAAGTGTTTGTTAAATATTATGGGGGAGCGGTGATCCTGGGCTCTGGGCTAAGCCTGAAAGCAGAATGGACAATTTAATCCCCTATTGACATCAATCATTCCAACCCTCTGAGAGCCCCCTTGGGTTTGTGCTACTGGCTTCATTTTAGAGCAGAAAGGGGTGGAGGGCCAGAGAGGAGTTGGGGGGCTTTCTGAGATAAAGGGAACTGTCCACTGAAATCCGGGTGTCGAGGTCGCTGGAGAAAGAATGAAGGAAGGAAGAAGAGTTGGGAGGTGATGATTTGGGACGTCTTGGTGGTCTTCAGAGGCACAGAGTGTTGGGATGAGAGTCGTTGAAAAAAGGTGTCTATAAGGCCAAGGGAATGAGTGAGGTTGTAGGGAGCCAGGATTCGTGAGAAGTCTCGGGATGAGAAATGGGGCTGAACCCGCCCGGTCGTAGACTGCGCGCTCAGTTCTCTTGGTGGCGCATTCCGGAGCCGGTTCCAGCGCCGCGCAACCAGTCCCCACTCCCTCCGGTGAAATTGCCAAATTAAAATGAATCATTTGGCCCATAATGGCCGAGGCGCTTATCGGGGGCGGGCGGACCCGCGGCAGTGCCTTATCTCCGCGGCGCACACGGCCCCGGCGCGCCTCGGCCCATGCTAACGAGGCCTGGAACGTGAGCGGGATTAGAGCGCGGTGGGGCAGGAGCCCGGCGCGGGCGGGCGGGGGAGCGGACTGCGGAGGGGCCGGGCCTCCACCGCCACCGAGCAGGCCTCAAAATGGCCACACGCGTCCCCCCGTACGGAAAAACGTGAGCATTCTGGCCTTCTTGTTGGGGAGAAGCGACCTCCTGCCTCCCACGGAATTCATCGTCAGTTTCCTCCCTGGCTCCCCACACCCGCAGAGGATGCCTGCGCTCCCTTCCTTCGGGTTCTTTAGATGGGGGGCATTTTCCACGGACGCCCCCGCCCCCGCCGTCCCCCTCCCGCCTCCGAGACTCTCTTCCTTCCTTCCCCTTTTTCCTTACGCAATATACAGAAATGCGCGAGGCGGTGGTTGGTTTTCATTTCTTCTTCGTGGTTGTGTGCATGCGGTGGGATTGTGAGAGTGCGTGTGTGTGAGCTGTGGGCAATGTTGGCTGTTTCCGAGTGTGGTCTTTTTGGCGATAAATTGCGTGTCCCTGGGCAATGGTGTCTGCACTGTGTGGGTGTGTAGATTTGGACTCCTCGAGGCCCTTCTGTCGTTTATTCGTTGTGTGTCATTACGCCCGTTTCCTTTCTCAACAGGGGTCGGGTTCTGCGTGTTGGGTTGTGTGGTCTTGGCGATTGTGTTTGGGTGGTTTCGTTGTTATGTCGCGCCTGTGTGATCCTATGTTGGGTTGTGTGTCCGTGAGTGACTGCGTTTAACTGATTTCGTTGTGTCATGTTGGGCAGCGTGCGGGTCTGACCATGTCGGCTTGTGGGGCAGTGTTTGGTTGTGTGTATTTCCTTTCCTCTTATGAGACTAGACCTTGTGTGGCCCTGTCCACACTGAGTTGTGTGCCTGTATGCCTGTGTCCTTTAGAGGTGCATTTGCAAATCGCTGGGGGCGGGAGTGGGGGAGGGTGAGCGAGAGATCCAGGCGCTGGTGGGGACGTCGGCATGGGGGCGGGGAGCGGGATTTCACATTTTATTCCAAATTATGATGTATTCGGGAGTCAGTGTTGGCTTGGATGGGCGGACAGAGCCCAATCGGCTGCTACTCTGTCCGGAGGTCAGTCTGCGCTTCGGTGTTTGAAGGGTTCGTTGGTGAGTGGGAGGCTCTTCCAAGCTCGAAGCTGAGCAGCACTCGCAGAGGCCCGCGCCTTCAAGCCGGTAGCTGCCGGCTTGGGTTCGCGCCGCACTCCAGCTTCGCCCATTTCTGGTCAGTTTCGCGGGTGCGGCGGGCCGCGGTGGTCTAGAAGAGAGGCCCGGTAAGGACAATGGATGCATATTCCCAAGGCCTCGCGCCACGGGTGGGGGCCCTCGGGATCAACTCCGGGGGACATTTTCCTACCCTTTCCTCGATGAGCGACATTACCGTGTGGGTCTGATGCCTGTCGCATGGGTGACTACGGCCGAGTTTAGGCTTCTTGGAAGGACGGCGTCAGTGCTGCCGAGAAGAAAGGATTTTGTTTTGCCAGTTGTTGTGATTACCAGTGTCATCATCATCATGATCATCATCATTAGTATCCTATTTTAATTAAAAATAATCATCCAAAAGCGCGGCAGCAAGTCCCTTTAGCTTCTTTGGAGGGAGAACAAAGCAGCGCAGTCTTGTTACCCCCGCCCTCCAGCTGTTTTCAAGTTGTTGGTTTTGGGGTAGGGAGAGAAAATGGAGGGGTCAGACAGAGATTCAGTAATAAAGCAAACACAACCCCGAACTAGCACACTGGGCATGGGTGGGTTCCCCTCTTTCTTTCTTGTTTCCTTTCTCCATTTGGATTAGAAGAGGAGAAAGAAAATCTCCCGCATTGGATTAAAATTCAGGGAAGAATTATTCCTGTATTTCTCCCAGAGCTGCAGCAAAAGGAAGGAAGCCTTTGCAATTAATCCAAGACTTAGATGTGTGATCATAAACTGGACAATTTAGGCAAAACAAATTAAAACCTACTGGGGAGAAAATAAAAGCAAACTAAATCTGGCTACACCCTTGGAAGCAGTATCGGGTTGTTTTTTAAACAAACCTTCTTCCCTTTTGCGTTGTTTATTACTGCAACAAATGACTAGAATCCCCTCTATTCTGCCTGTCTAAACCCCGAAAAATCGAAAATCGTTTCGTAAGGCTGGTAGAGCGGAAGGTGAGGAATATACCTCCTTTATTTCTCTCTCCCTTACTCTCTTTACTTACCCTAACTAGATCTTTCTTTCTTTTCTTTCTGTCTGTCAGTAGGGAGAAAATAAAAGACCTGAATTGATCAGACACCCCCCCCCCACCGCCCCAATTCCAACTCCATTCCTTCAGGGAAGTGGAGCCCTTGGATTCGGGTTCTGGTTTCGCTTTGGGCTGGAGGTGGGTAAATGGGTGTCAGTGGAGTATCCTGGAGAAAGAGGTTGGGCTTTGGTCATCTGCCCTACAGATCAGGGCCTGGAGACTGTATTCACCTTTCCCGACACATACCCCCACCCATCCACGGCAGGCCGGGGAGTACCCCTATGCGCTGTGGCCAGGGCCTGGCTCAGGTGGCAGAGTAAACTACGTAGACACGTCCGTGCTTAGAAAACAAATTCGGCCATACTGAACCCATCCGATCCCATTTGGAGGGTACGAAAACGTTCTGGGCAGCCTGCCGGGAGAGGTTGTTGTTGTTGGACCAAATAGTTATTCCTGATTGGTCAGGCGTAGTGTTCATTTTTAAGCGGAGTGGGGGAGGCTTCAACCACCTGCAGGTTGGGGGCGGAAAGCGGTTCGTGATCCGTGGGCTGGTTGGTGGGGGACATGAGGTAACTCCCAGCCATTGACCCCCATTTCTCTCTCACCCTCCCTTTTTCTCTCCACCCTCATCGTTCCTGGAAACTCGCTTTGGGCGCGGCAGAACGCTCAGGACCACGCCGCAGCCCAACTAACTGCTAGCCTTTCTGCAAGAGAGGGGGGAAGCAAAGACCCCTAGCCACAACCTTGACCCTTCTCCTCCGGCGGAGGAGTGAAGGTCCTGTTCAGAGGGGCCAGTCTCTCTAAATATGCCCCAGGTGAGTTTTTTGGTGGGATGAGGTGGGTTGGGGGTGAGTGTTGGAGGAAAGAGTATCCAGGAAGGCCTTGAGGTTCCCGCTAGAGGTGGGGAAAGCTCAGGAAGAGAAAAGCTCAGTCTTCCATTGGGACTGGAGAGGACCAACACAGGGTTGGGAATTCAGTTGCCTCTGGCGTCCAGCAGGGCCCTTTCCTTTTTCCGGCCTCCAGTAAAACCAGCTGGTAGAGTAAGTCCTCCTGGCGGTTCTCATCCCTCTTGGTTCTGTGGGCGTTACAGAGGCCAGTAACTTTGTATCGGCTATATCAGAGTGGTTTAGACTGTGCCTGGAACTCCTGTGGGAAGAAGGCCCAAGCCATCCTGGCAGCTCCGCCAGCACTTGACACGGATCTGAGGCCTAGGGCCTGGAGTGCTGAACACCCCTCCACTTCGGTAGCAGCAGATGCTAGTGGACTCGGTTTTGATGTGGACTTAGGGCTCCCCCAGAGTGTCCTGCTGGTGCTGATGCGAGGGATTGGAGGCCAGTGTAAGGTGGTGGCTCTAGCATTGACCCTGTTTCATCTAAGAAATTCTCCGTGCCAGAGAATGGAGGGTTGAGATCTGCTGGAGGTGGGGGATCTCCTTGGTCAGCGCACACTGAAAGGCTCTGCTGTCTGGCAGCTGGAGTGTTGAGGATTTGGTGTTGAGGGCTGCAAGCTGAATTTCTACTGCACAAAGAGAAGAACTGTAATGGTTGAATAGTCTAGTGCCATTCAGTCCTAAAACTCCCTATTTCTGCGTTCTCCCCAGATAAAAACAAATAGAAATCACTCAGGCTTTCCTTTCAGTAATCTTAACTGAAGCCAAGTGATGCAGTTTAGTCCTCAACAACCATAGGTGCTTGTGAATCATCTGGTGGATTTCTCCTGGGTATGGACCCCTGGCTGGGGTGATCCTGGGCTCAGAAGAGCTGGCTGGGGTTTCCTGAGGTCCAAGGGAGGGGGCAAGGAGAGGCCTCAGAGGAAGCTTTGGATATATGGATATTTGTAGGCATCTGAAGAGGACCATTGGGGCCAGGGTCAACTCATCTGGAATGTGTGTTCCTTTTGCCTCTTAGGAACCTACTTCCACTGCTGCATGGCAGAATTAATCAGTGTGTGCATGTGTCATAAGAGAGTTTGAGCTCAATTGGTGATTTGAGTACACACCATTTGTTATTTAGAAGCTAGAGTTGAAGCCATGTTACTGGGTAGACACTGATGGTGGTGACTTTGAAGTGGGGAGCCAGCACTTCTGGGCTTGTACATTTCACTAAGGGCTATATTTCTGGTGTATTTCAGCAGGGTTGGGGTAGGGAAGCTAGGATGGCTGGTATACTTTTGGTTCATTTCCAGTGGCCTGAGTAACTTGGCTGTGGCAACCTTCTGTCCCCATTATAATCAAAACCTCATTTTTAAAAATATTTTTTCTTAGTTGTAGATGGACACGAGATATCTACCTACCTACCTACCTACCTACCTATCTATCTATCTATCTATTTATTTATATGTGGTGCTGAGGATCGAATCCAGTGCCTCGGACATGCTAGGCAAGCACTCTACCACTGAGCCACAACCTCAGCCCCAAAGCTCACTTTCAACAGAGCACCACAGATGCATTGCCATTGCTGCTTGTGTACACAAAATCTTGGGGAATTTTGTTATTTCCAGGCTGAGTGAGGGACTGGCAGACCCAGCACAGGTGTGCAGTCTGATTCTCAGTTCTTTGCCAGCTAGTGTGTGTGGTGGTGATTGAGTTGAATTCTGTAGGAGACTCAGGAAGGTTCAGTCTCCCTTCTGGGGTGGGAGGAATGGTTCCCAGATGACTCTGTCCAGAATATTGCAGTAGCAGAATGGAGGAGCTTGATGGCTACCACAAATATTAGATGGACTTTGAGCTGAATTGGACTTCGGTATATTTCTGTTCTGCTTTAAAATACTCCAATTACTTAATCCTAAGAGCATAAAACTTATTTTAGACAATTTATGAAGTCTGTTGAATATGTTTTTATTAAAACAATGCCCAAACATGCCCAAACTCTGGATTCTGAGTCTCATGGTTTTTCTGTTTAGGTTCTCTTTGGGGTCTGTTTCTATCTGGGATAGCTGGGTGATGAAAGACCTTAGCATACTCAGGGGAAATAGAGTGGCTGTGGTCATCTTGTAGTGTGGTTGTGCAGAATAGAGGGAGTTTCTGGGTTCCAGTGTATAGATGGGAAGGTAACACAAAGTGAGATCAGAGTTCTAGTTTTCAGCAAACACCAAGATGGGGGAATGGGGGCTGGAAACATTCAAGGGCCTTCTAGATACCTCATCCTGATTTTGGAGGGGAGCTGGGACTCTACAGGCCTCAGGAGCACTCTTCGAGTCTCTGGGCTTCATACTATCTCAGCCAGTCTTCACTTCCAGACCTGATCTTACTGTTGAGTCCCATTGAGCAGAACGGGATGAACCATACAGGGCTGTAGTGCCACAATCATCTTAATCCCAGCACCATCTTTGTCTCTTGGTTATGTCTCTTCTCTGTGTCTAGATAGGAGCAAGACAGTAGTGCCTCAAATAAAAGGTGGATTTGCTTAGCACAGCCAGGTGAATATGTGTGTGTGTGTGTGTGTGTGTGTGTGTGTGTGTGCTGTGGAAGACATCTTTGGATTATTTTTTTGCTGGCTTTCGCAGAGAGAACCCCAGTCCCCTGTAGCTTTCATTCCCTACTTCCACCTCCACCAGGTTTCTGGGTGCATGTGTGAAGAGTGTGTAGATGTGGATGTGTCCTTCCGCAGGCTGAGAGAGGGTGTTGCTGAGAAGTGAAGGGCTGTTCCAAACGCACCCCAACCCTGCATGACAGATTCCCCGCCAAAACCAAAAGTGGGGCGGGAAGAACACGGGTCGGGGATTTGTTCCCTCCTCTTCCCCTGCGGCTTGAGAAGGGGCACGGGGTGCTCTTTCACTCCTCTTTGTACATTTCCTTCCTCCTTTTATTCCCTTCGGTTTTCTTTCGCGTCTGTATTCCTTTTCTTCCAATGTGTCTGCCGTCTTTCTCTCTTTCTGTCCTTTTGGCTGTGGGTCTCTGTGCCTCGCAGGCACTCCCCCTCCTCCCAGTCCAGAGAAGCCCTTTTCCTCGGACCACAGGCCCGTCTGGCCTTCAGGCCCCCAGGGCCGAGGACTGGGGTGTGTGTGTCCTCTTGGCGCGAAGTTTGCTTCTCAGGTCTCAGTGCGCGAGTTCCTCTCCCTGCCCCTCAGCCCTCTGCGGCTGGGCTGGGGGCTGTTGTCAGAGCGGGCGTCCGCTTGTCTGTCTGTCTGCCCGCAGGATGACCGAGCGGCCGCCGAGCGAGGCGGCAAGCAGTGACCCCCAGCTAGAGGGACGGGAAGCGGCTGAGGCCCGCATGGCCCCCCCGCACCTGGTCCTGCTGAACGGCGTCACCAAGGAGACGAGCCGCGCGGCCCCAGCCGAGCCCCCAGTCATCGATCTGGGTGCTCGCGGCGGCCCGGGGGGCGGCCCCGCCAGTGGGGGCGGCGCCGCGAGAGACTTAAAGGGCCGAGACGCGGCGGCGGCCGAAGCGCGCCATCGGGTGCCCACCACCGAGCTGTGCAGACCTCCCGGGCCCGCCCCGGCCCCCGCGCCCACCTCGGCTCCAGCGGAGCTCCCAGGCGACGGCCGCATGGTGCAGCTGAGCCCGCCGGCGCTGGCGGCCCCGGGCGGCCCCGGCCGCGCTCTGCTCTACAGTCTCAGCCAGCCGCTGGCTTCCCTCGGCAGGTGAGCGGCCGGCGGGAGGGCGGGGAGAGCGGCCGCTGTAGCCGGGCTCCCCCTTCTGCACGCGGGAGGCGACCACTCTCCTGCCTGTGGACCGCGGGAAGGGAGCTTGTCGTTTGAAACCTCTGGGCGGAGAAGCCAGAAGCTGGAGCTTGTGTGCGAAAGTGGGGAAGGAGCCCTCTCCGAGAGCGCTAGGGAGTGTGTGTGACTGATGAGGCAGATGGATCTGCGGCGTGCGCGACAGTCTGGAAGCCGAGGAGAGGAGTGCACGCCTTCGCGGGTGCAGGCTTGAGGTTGTGTGAGAGTAACTGCATTGTGTGCGTGGTGATGATGTGGGTGGGGGGGTGTCCCCTGTGTGTGAGTCCCTGGCAAATTTGTCCGAATGAGCTCCTCTGTGGGAGAGGTGATGTTTGCTTCTGATTGTGTAAAATTCTGGAAGGTGTAGTACTAGGTGGACAGGCAAGAGAGAAGAATATGGGGGTGGTTGCCCAGGGTACCCTTTTATGAATCCTTGCTGGGGTCTACCCTGGCTCCCCTGCTCCCAGCTGTGGTGTCTGGCTGGAGACCCAGACTTTAAGTAGGTGTGAGGGAACAGGCTTCCCTGCTGGGTTACTGTGAAGTTGCATGGAGAATGGAGGATCGGGATGGAGAGAGGAAGAGGAGGCGGGGTAGGGTGCAGAAGAGCCATCAGTGGGGGAGCATGTTGGAGGCCATGAGTCAGGGTTTCCTGTGAGTGGTAGGCATAGGAGGGGCGGAGGGGGTGTGTGAAGGTGGCGTGAGTTTGGTGGGAGGGGACAATATGGCCCTTTGTGGTGCTGGAGTTGCATACCATCAGATGTGAAGGCCATAACTGCCTGGGTAGGCACCTGTTTGGAAGTGGAGGTGTCTGTGTGGTTTGTGGGCTTTTGGGGGAGAAGAGTGTATTTCCGTGGGGTGTGTGTGTGTGTGTGTGTGTGCGCGTGCGCGCACATAATTCATCTTCTATCAAATTCAAGTGTGAAAGGAGCAGGGTTTCCTTCCAGGGGTGAGGGGGCTCAAGAACAGGTGGGAAAGATCCCTAAGGAGACTCTTTCTCTCATCCACCCAATGTGTGATCTTGTAATTTGCCTACTCCCTCCACAGCGGGTTCTTTGGGGAGCCTGATGCCTTCCCCATGTTCACCACCAACAATAGAGTGAAGAGGAGACCCTCCCCCTATGAGATGGAGATTACAGATGGTGAGTCTCCCCTGCCCCCATCTCTGTAACCACCCCTCTTGCTGGTTAGAGACCTGTGGAGGTCTCTAACACCTATGTAGGTGTCCCACATAGGTGGGCTGGCCACCTTGGAACCCCAAACTGGCAAAGCCCTTTTTCCTGGAACTGAGATGGAATGAGGTGAAGTCATGGGTAAGGCTGGGAGGGTCACATTCATAGTCTCAGAAAGAGAGAACATAGGATAGGGACTTATAGTGGCACTTATCCCAAAGCTACAGTCTAGTTCTAGTCCCTACTCTGGGCTCCATTCCTACCTTCTGGCAAGGATCCTGGGGAGGGCAGGAAGAATCTTCTCTAACCCCTGACCTCTCAGCGTGTCCCTGCCCCTTCCCTCAATGCTTCTTTGGAGTCTGGAGTCTGCTTCTGCCTGAAATTGTACCTTCAAAGGCCTCTTGACAGATTCCTACATTGTGTCCCACCCATCTATCTCTCGTTCCACATTCTGGGCTGAGACCTGGAGTTCTTCCTGCCATCATAGAATCTACTCTGGCCCAGAGAGGCCTCAACACTTTCACTGTGAACTATCTGAGTATTCTTTGGTCCTGAACTTGAGTGACAGGGGTCCTCCTACCAAGGTTGACCCAATGTAACTGGGTTCCAGCACAAGGGTAGAACAGCAGGCTCTTCAGAGCTGAGGGACTTTGAGCAAGTCACTGGAGTTTGCAAGGCTTCAGCCTGGCTGGGGATCCTGGGAGAAAGGCACTGGGGCCTCAGGAGAGCTGGGACTTATGCTAGGAGCTGGTGGATGGTGTGTGTGTGTGTGTGTGTGTGTGTGTTTGTGTAATACTTGAGTTTCATGGGCTGTGTGCTGTGTGGGGTTCTAGAGAGGATGCAGCCAGAGTTTGACAACAGAACAAACCTCAGAAGTCCAAGCCTGCCTGGGTCAAGGGCATGTGGGACCAAGAAGGAAGGGAGATAGGGTGCTGCTGGATTAGAGAGGGTTCTCCAATCTAGGAGAACTGGGGTTACCAAATAGAAAGTAGGCAAGCCCAACCCTGAAGTTCCTCAGGGAAGAGGCAGAAGAACCAGGTAAGAGGTTTGGGGAAGTGCAGGAGCATAGGAAAGTCATTATCCATAAATGTTACCAGTGTGTACTAAATATCTTCTCAGTGCCAGGCCAGAGAGAGACAGAGGATGCCAGAAGGATGGACAGACTAAGGAAAGAGGAAGGAGTGTTTATGTAGTGTGTGTGTGTGTGTGTGGAGGGGGGTGTCTCAGGGAAGGAGCCAGAGAAGAATGGTTAGACATATAGGTGACGGGGAGGCTGTGGGAGGGCAGGACATGTCCACAGGACTTAGAAATCAGAGACTGAACCAAGAGTCCATAGAAGTGGAACCAGTACAAGCTGTAAAGCACAGACTTGTGGAGTCTTATTGCTGAATTTTTCTGAGCCAAAGTTCCTTGTAAATGGGGTGAATAAAAGTTTCCTTCCAGACTGTTCAGAGAGTATAATAGAAGTGTTTTTAAGGCCTGACTCAGGACAGGTGCTGAGGACATGTGAGTGCTCACTCCCTCCTTCCCTGTGCTGGTCAGGAAGTTGTAGAGGGATTTCAGGGACAGTAAGCCCCCTCCATTGAAACTGGGACTGCCTAACACAAGTCAGACTTGAACATTTAGCACAGTGCTTTGCATATTGTAAGTATTCCATATGTGTGCACTGGAGGCTGCTTCTGCTGTGCAAGCCTTGGTACCAGGATGCTAATGACTATTGAGTTAAGCTTCAAGCAGTAATTGTAGACAGGAGACTGAGGCAATCCTCCAAAGCCTGTCTGAAGCCTAAGACTGACTGTGCATGGCTGTTTCTCCTCACCTCACCTTTTCAGGGAGGGAGCCCACAGGGTAATTCCTTTCCCTTCTGGTCTCTGCTCTCCCTTCATTCCCTGCTCCCCTCCATCTCAATGATTAGTTACTCAGGAAACATGTATTAAAGCCCCTACTCTGTGCTTTCCAATACTAGAATAAAATCCTTACACTTTACCTCAGGGCCCTGTGGGATTTGAGTCCTGTATACTTTGACCTTGTGCCCACTATTCCAGCCAGGCTAGTTTCAACCCTTTTTCACCTCTGGGACTATGCAAATGACATCTCCTATGCTTGGATACTCTTCTTCCTTTCCCTTCTTGTGCCGGGCTGACTCTGCTTCAGCCTTTAATTTTTACCTTATTAATGTCACCACCTCAGAAGACCTTTGTCAGCCACCTTAGCAAAGAGCAGTAGCTCTTTCCTGTCTTTTACTTATCATTTGCCCCCCCCCTTTAAAACTACTTGTTCATTGTTTCTCATACCCCCTAAATGTAAGCTACATGAGGGCAGGAGTATATTTTGTTCACCATTGTTCCTCAGTGCTCAGCACATAATAACTGGGCTGTTAGTAAAAAATTGATTAATGGCTAGCAATAACTAACAAAGATTGAATGTTTAAACTGTGGCAAGCATTATGTTAAGTACATCACCTGTGTGAGGCATCAGACGCATGTAAGGATCTTATGACTTTTCTTACCAGTATTCTCTCCATTTTATGGATGAAGACGCTAAAGCACAGAGAGTTTAAGGACTTTGCCCAAAAGGACTTGTTTAATGAACAGTTCAATTCAGGAATTGAACCTAGAGGGCCTGGCTCTAGTCTGTCTTGCTACATCATGCTCTTAGCACACGTGACTGACAAATGAACATGTAGGGTTCCTGTCCTCAAATTCTGCACAGCTCAGAGAGGGAGCCAAGCACAGAAACATATATAGCAATCGAGTGATGGGGGAAAATGAGCAGTAGGGTCATAGGGGTTGGTTAGATGGGTCTGGAGGGTTGAAGGAAGATCTCCGAGGAGGTGACATAACCTGAACTTGGAACATGAGTCTCTTGAGTAACAA
Source organism: Geosciurus inauris (assembly GCA_004024805.1). Lineage (NCBI taxonomy): Eukaryota > Metazoa > Chordata > Mammalia > Rodentia > Sciuridae > Geosciurus > Geosciurus inauris. Next base: position 60,190 of record PVHX01003910.1, read on the forward strand.
CAATGACAAAAAGGCATTCTGAGTATCTCAAGCCTCCTAGTGAATGGAGAGTCCTTTGCCGGAATCGCAGCTTCTTCTAACCTGTGTGCTCCTACCTTCCAGGTCCGCACACCAAAGTAGTGCGGCGGATATTCACCAACAGCCGAGAGCGATGGCGGCAGCAGAATGTGAATGGGGCCTTTGCTGAGCTCCGCAAGCTGATCCCCACGCATCCCCCGGACAAGAAGCTCAGCAAGAATGAGATCCTTCGCCTGGCTATGAAGTACATCAACTTCCTGGCCAAGCTGCTTAATGACCAGGAGGAGGAGGGCACTCAGCGGGCCAAGCCTGGCAAGGACCCCGTGGTGGGGGCGGGTGGAGGCGGGGGTGGGACAGGGGTTGGCGCTCCACCAGATGACCTCCTGCAGGACGTGCTTTCCCCCAACTCCAGCTGTGGCAGTTCCCTGGACGGGGCAGCCAGCCCGGACAGCTACACGGAGGAGCCAGCACCCAAGCACACAGCCCGCAGCCTCCATTCTGCCCTGCTGCCCGCCAGTGATGGGGCTGGCCCCCGGTGATGGGTCTGGGGCCACCCAGAACCAACCGGGAGAAGACCCCTAGGCCACTGGGATGGTGGGCTTTAGAGCAAGTGGGATGAGAAACAGGGCAATGGACTTTATGAAATTCCCTTGTGCTCTGAACTTTGGGAAGCCCCAAGGCTGGCTTTTCTGTTTCCTGCCTCAGTAGAACAGGAAAATGGAGCAAAGTGGTAGGTACTTTTTCTGAAGATGGCACGGTCTTCCCCTTCCCCCAAACCCTAAGACTTCTTAAGATAGAGGCTCAAGTGTCACTGCTTTTGGCTTGAAGTTTGGAGCCCTGTCTTGGCTGACACCTGGAGTTGTCTGCTGTGTCACCTGAGGTATCCAGCAGTCTCTACCTTGCCATTAGCCCCTCCAAAGCTGGCTGGGTGGCTTTTGTGGCTGCTTCTGTCCAAATAATAGGTACCCAATAGCTGCCCATTTCTTGAGCCCTGTCTTCACCCAGGCCCATGTTGATCCATCCAGCTTGCCGGCTGCTGCTGAGAGTCACAAGCCTTGAGGTGCCTTCTTCAGGGCCTGGTTGAAGAAGTTGGCCATTGGACAGCCTGCTCCTGACTAGCTGGGCCAGAGGGTCAGGAAACCCAATAGCCCTTACTTTCTTGCCCTGGGTATCAAAATTCTTTCTCCCCACTGAGACTTGCCTTCCTGTCCTGTGGCTGTGGAGATGGAGTCTACAGCCTTGAGCATGCCCTATTGGGCTTTGTGTGAAGGCAGAGAAATGGAAAATGATATGAGAGTGAAAATGAGCAAGAGATTTTGGGCATGTGGGCTTCAACTCCTGCACATCATTGTTTGTGCTGGTGAGCAAATGCCAGTGTGCTGATGGGCACCTGACGGTGCTGAAAGGAGAAGTGCAGCCCCATGCACATTCCTAGATGCTTAGAGGGCGTTCCCTGCTGCAAGATGTCTGCTAATGATCTGGTCTTGCTTCCGAATGAATTGAGCACAAACTGTCCTATGAATTATTTGTATTTAAGATTTTTTTCTTGATTCAGTTATTGGTGAAATCTTTAGGTCTGGATATGACCCAGGACATAGCCCCACTTCTAGGGCATGGAAAATCCAATCAGAGACCAGGCCCTGGCTAAACATGCATATTCACCTAGAAGAACTTTAAATACCCTGTGATTGTGCTGCTTTCAGTCATTAAGAGTGTGCAGGGGAGGCTGGCTTAATGCAATAGGAGTGTCCCGTCCAAAAGTTGTACATGACATTTTTGTAAATCAAATCCTTATTCTTCATCTTTTGGAGAAATAACTACTGCAAGTTCTTTTGTAAAGTGAAGAATCCTTTTGTAGTGTGAACGACTGTCCCTTTGTTTATCCTGTGTCAATCCAGATGGTGGGACATAGTTTTCTGCCTGTGATGCATTTCTAAGCCCAAGAAACAAACTGCACAGAAGTCCTCTGTATTTGTCATTGTATTTTAAGTCACCCCAGCCCTCTTCTACCAGGCTCTGCCTTTAAGGTCAGAGAAAATATCCTGTTGTGCAAGAACCCATCACTCTGGCTGCTGGAAATTGCCTTTCCTGTTCTGAGTTTCAGCCCAGCAGCTTGCGCCTGCTGTGATGAGGCCTCGAGTATAGCCCTATGCAGAAAAGAAATGATCCCAGCTCCCTTTAAGTTGTGAGGTCCAGTTCTTGGGCATGGGGACAGTATGGTTAATCAATGAAGCATTCTGACTCTTGATCTCATTCCAAACACCCCAAATCATATTTTGATGAACGTTAGGGTTGGTTCCTTGCCAATGCTTAGAAGTTTCTGTGAGGAGTCTCATCCATGTACAAATGGAGCAACTGTCCTGGGCTCTAAGACTGTATTTGCTTCTCAGTGGATTAACTTGATGTGGGAATGCAAAGTGGTTATGTGTGGATGTGTGGTTGGTGGATGGGTTTTGTGAGATGGGTCACACATTCTATTGGGAACTCAAGAATCCAGTTTCCCCTTTCTCTTAGACTGCAGTGTGACTGGGATAAGGTACCCAAGTGTCAGTTTCTCATAAATACCCTGACTTGGCCTGTCTCCTAGGGCAGCTGTGTGGATTGAATACAGTTGTGAAACTGGAAGTGTTTTGAGACCACAAAGAGCTCGGTTGCCAGCTGGAGGTGCAGCTCAGTGGTAGAGCACTTGCTTAGCATGCTCAAGGTCCTGGGTTCCATCCCCAGAACTAGGGGGCAAAAAATCTCTGTTGCCCTCAGTACCAATTCTGCTGTGGGGTTCCCAGCCTGAGTCCAGGCCTACACAGTGACCAAGTGGGTGATTTAAGTTATACTCCACTTTTGCCTGAGTTATCCAAACCCTCTTCATTTCTCCAGATTGCCTGAATTTCTGTCTCATTCCAAGCCAAGGGACAGGAGTGAGAGTAGAAAAGAGATTTGGGAACATGGGCAGACTATGTAAAATCTACAGGACTCCCCAAAGAGGCCTGGACAGGGAAGAGCATGGCTTTAGGACTTTGTAAGAACTAAAGAAGATCTATAATTTCTATTTCCATCTTCTGTACTCTAGGCCCTTCTCTTTCTTTCCCTCCTCCTTGCCCATGAAGAAATAGCAACACTCCAAGAATATTCATAATATCTGAACGAAAAGGAAAAAAAAAAAGTAAAGATCAACATTTTGAGGAGAACAAAGATGAATACAACTAGAGGGAATCCCATCTTTTAAGAAGAACTCATACTGTTTTATTTGTAATGGCAAATGACAAGATGGTACAACCTTTATCCTTTTCTAAAAATAAAGCAAAGGGCACAACATCTGTAGTCAGCCAACAGCTATATCAGCTGTTTGGGTGGGTCTCTCCGTACTTGTGATTTCAGTGGTACATGACCCTCTGCCGAGGCTTGCCCCTGCCCGTGTACATAGCACAGTGTTTCTGTGGGCGGGCCCAGCACTTTCGGTCAATGTTGTACTGTATGTGATGAATTATGTTGGTCTCTGCATTTTTCTGCAGAAGAGGAGTAGCCACTCCGGGTACCTTGACCTTTGTACAGCCAGAGGCCAACACTGTGGGTGTGTGACTAGCAAAAAAACCCATGTGGTGATGATGATGTGTGTACATATATAAGGTTATATGGGGAAGATTTCTAAATAAAAGTTTTACAAAGGGGCTGGACTTTTTGCTTGCACTTTGCACCCCTAGGCCTGAGAATTGGGATATTAAATGGAAAGGCATGGCAAGAACATGCTACTTCTGAAATGGGGGAGTTTCAGGACTCTGCTGTCTTCTTAGAAAGTGGGAGGCAGAGGCAGGACTAGTGGGAAGGAGGGACGCTCCCTACAGAGTGTTTCCATTCTTCTCCTGCCTGGGTCCAGCAGAGGAGGCCTATTTCCCCAGCATCTTACACCCATGTTGGAAGTATTGGGCAGCTCTGAAGGTAGCCCCTCTCTATTGGCTCAGCTTCCATAGCCAGGACAGTAGCTTCTAGCATAGGTTCAGGACAAATGAAGACATTCCCATAGGAGGGTCTCAGTTCCCTGGTGACTCTTAAGAGGCTAAAGCTCCTACTCTTGGCTCTTGAGGACAGGGGACTCAGGGAGGCCAAAGGCTTTGGAAGTCTCAAGTGGAAGCCCTGTGGTGGCATTCATATCACCTGGGAGGGCTGTCCTGGAGGCTTAGGAATGAGAATGTGGTTGGAGACAGGGATTCGGAGTCTGGAGGAGGTCACTGCATGTGGACTGTTTGATAGGACTTCAGTAGGATGGCCTTGTTCAACTAAATGTCAATCCTTCCTTCTCTTATATGCTTTCATTTATTTATTTATTTAGTTAGTTGTAGCTGGACATAATGTCTTTATTTTATTTATTTATGTGGTGCTGAGGATCGAACCTAATATCTCACACATACTAAGCAAGTGCTCTACCACTGAGCTACAATCACAGCCCCTCTCGTTTGCTTTTTAAAAAGCATTTATTTATTTATCTATCTATTTATTTATTTACTCTGGTTAGTGAACTCAGAGACATTCATTATATCTCTGAGTTATATCCTCAGATCTTTTTATTTTTAATTAATTATGTATTTATTTTTGATACCGAGGATTGAACCCAGGGGCACTTTTTAAATTTTTAACTTTAAGATAAGGTCTCATTTAGTTGCCTATGGCTTTACTTAAGTTGCTGAGGCTGACCTTGAACTTGCGATCCTCCTGCCTCAGCCTCCTGAGCCACTGAGATTACAGGCATGTGCCACCATGCCTGGCTATTTTTTATTTTGAGACAAGGTCTTGCTAAGTTTTCCAGGTTGGACTCAAGCTTGTGATCATCCTGCCACAGCCCCTTGAGTAGCTAGGATTACAAATATGTGCCACTGTGCCTGACCAAAAGTCATTTATTGATCACTTGCTATATTCCAGGGGTTAGGAACCCAACATTGAACAAAACAAAGGTTTCTATTTTGTAGAGCTTAAATTCTAGTAGAGGAGACAGTGAACACAGAGACACACACAACTATAATGATAGGTTGGTTACATAATAAGTGGGAACAAGTAATCAGTACAAATGCTGTGCTAAGAGGGGAATTGAGGCCCTCACAGGTAGCTATGGCTCCTTTGCTGTGAGCCTCACTCATCTTTCTAGGCTTTGGTCTTGGGTGCCCCTGCCCTCAGGGAGCTTCTAACCATTGCTAGGAAGGCAAAGGCTTGGGATCATGCTTTATGCTCTGGCCTGTAGGGAAGTGCCTCAGTTTTTGAAAGACTCTCTGTGCCTCTCTCTGACCCAGGGCATAGAGGTCCCTGGGTAGATGGGATGGTGAGATTTGGCTCTGGGCTGGGAATTGGCTATGAATCTTGGGTTTACAGGCTTGAGAAGCATCAGGATGAAGGGACCTGCCATTATGGGAGGGAGAAAGTAGTGTTCAAGACTAGTGTTCAGGGTGGAGGAAGTGGTTAGTCCTATGCAGTTGAGTGGTCAAACAAAGTTCTTAACATGTTGATTGGGTTTAGTGACATCAAAGATGCCTGGGTGGGAGCAGCTTAAGGGTGGAGTCAGCAGCCTGAGCGTCTTGGACTAAAGAAGAGGGGAGAACCCATCTCAGGAGGACTTTTCCCAGGAGTGGGTAAGGCATTTCATATCTCTAGTCAGGAAGAACCTGTGAGCTCTGTGGCCACCAAGAGAGAAACTATGAAGTTATAGAATATCCAGACTGGCCTGGCCTTTGGAGATCATCTGGGCTACTGTCCACATCTCCAGATGGGGAGCCTGAGTCCCAGAGAGGAAAAGAATCCAGCACCACATATCCCATAGTGACAGGTGGGGCAGGACCAGCCCACCTGCCTCCCAGGACAGTGCCATTCCCGGGGTACTGGGAGCCTGTTTCCCACAGGGAAAGGGCCACACCTGGGGCCTGCCTGAAGTGGCCTGCTGGTCTACCCAGCCTCATTCTCACCACTCCCTGGTTCTCTTGGCTGCTGCTCTACAATCCTTCCTTCTCTTCCAGACCGCATTATTTGATTGTTTTATGACCTTCCATTTTGCACGTTTTGTTTCCTTTCCCCAGAACAGCTTACCTATCCTCTCTTCTCACTCTCCTTTCATTTGCTTGACTTGTTCTCAATATCCAGGAAGCTGTCCTGATTTCATGGGGCCAGTGGCCTCCTGACCCCACAGTCCCTCTTTTAACCATAGTCCTTTCCATCCTGTCTTGTCCAATATTTGGACAAAAAATCTATTGTTCTGTTTTCCCACTGAAATATGAGGCCTTTGAAGGGGAGACCAAGTCTGATTTATGCCTTTGCCCTCAGAGGGTACACTTGGTACAGGTTCTTTTTAATATTTGCCTGGTGAAGGGCTTCCTAGGTGGCCAGTCTCCCAGCTCAGTCTGAGGCCAGCAGGGAAGGGGTGTGGAGATGGGTGGGAAGTGAGCCATTCCCATACAGATGCCTTCTGCCTGAAGCCACGCCCCTGGGCTGGTCAGAGGCAAGTGGACAGCTCTGCCCTGGGGGGTGGAGGGGAGCAGAGATGTTTGGGCTGCCTCCTATGTTTTAGGGGGAGCTTTCTGGGGCTGGGTTGCAGGCAGCCTGGTTATCATAGGCCTGGTGGGGAGGTATGGAGTGATGAAGATAGGGGGATGGTGTTTATCTGATCCACTCACAGCAGCCCTGCCTTCTCCTGCCTTCCCTGTTTGCAAAACAACTAACTGTTCCCCAGCAGCCAGCACTGCCCCTCCCACAGCTCCTGTGAGCCAGGCAACTTGAGGACACAGGTTCTGGTGCCTGGCAGTGTCCAGCAACAGAGGCTGGGCAATCATGAATCCAAGTAAGGAAAGGGGTACTTCAGGATCACCTGTGTGCGTGCGTGCGTGTGTGTGTGTGTGTGTGTGTGTGTGTGTGTGTGTGGCGGGGGGGAGACATGAGGTCTAGAGAGGGGAAAGGGCTTGACCAAGGTGACCTGGGATGGAATTCAGGTCTATGTCCAAAGCTAGTGTTCCAGAACCTTCAGGAAGGAAGAAGAGACAGCCAGTATAGTTGGTGTTCTTTGAACAGATGGGTACAGTCTTTGGGAGAGATGGCATCTCAGCTTGTCCCAGCAGTCTGCTTAGGAGCAATCCAGGAGCAATCCATGTGGACAGTGGAGAAATTGCCTGCAGTGGCTAACAGGAGGACAGGATCAGTAGGTGGTGAGGACAGTTGATGTGGAACCAGTTCATGAAGGGTGGGGTCAACATGGATGGGAGTGAGCAGGAAAAGTAGCTGGACCACAGAATGTGTCTGCTCTTTGGGATCAGAATCACCTGGGTTTAAGTTCCAGCACTGCTAATTAGTGTACTTAAGTGGCTGTGTGACTTAAGTGAGTCACTTAGCCTTTCTTTCAGTTTCTTCATCTGTTAAATGATGATATTAACACTCATCATCCAGGATTGTCATGGGATTTCAAAATAGCATTTGTGAAGTGTTATGTTTTATAGAAAGCAGCCGTTATTATTTCTGGAAATGGAATTGGGATGGAGCTGTCCTTGGGAATGGGAGAAGAGAGAGAGGGAAGAGCAGACAGGATGCAGGAACATTAGTCATCCCCAGCAGCAGGACTTCCTCTGGGCCTGCTCCATGCTCAGTAATGATGGAGATCCAGCAAGGGACCACCCTGCTCTTGTTTTCAGGGGCTCACAGGCTGGGTAGAAATGGGGTGTAGGGGAATGGATACAAAATGTTAGAACCATTGGAGGCAAGTACTGTGGGAGAGAACGGCTGTGGGAGGCAGCTGTGGCATCCGACGCCTTAAGTCAATGTTTGCGGAGCTGAAGGGGCCCGAGGAGTAGGCTGTGGAAGGTTTCCTGGAGGAGGTGCCACTACCTGTCCTGAGCTCCAGCATCCCCCAATGGTGGAGGCAAGCTGCTCCCAGGATCATGTCTTCCTTCCTGCCCAGGCCACCTGGAGTCAGGCAGGGCTGGGCTGCTGGAGCTAGTGATGGCACTCTGACGTTGCTTCTGGCTCCTGCTGTCTCTCTCCACCTCTCTCCACTTGCTTGGTCCGAGAGCCCTGCCTCCCTCCCCAGCTCCTGGCCTTCTCTGTCCACACAATAACAGGATGTGATCCGTTCGAAGAGAGGAAGTGGGGAGGACGGGCAGTGCTGATAGCGCTGTTCTGACTCTCCACTCTTCCCCTCCCCTGTGGACTGGCCCCTGTAGCTCCCTCCTCCTGTAGGCCTTGTGGGCCGCCCTGTGGGTCTGGCAGGGATAAGTGTGAGATTCAGGACTGTTCAGGCTTGTGTAAGCCTACAGGGAGATGTACACTGGTTACACCCTCTGCAGGGCCTGCCTTCCCAGACAAGTATTTTTGGAGCTGCTGGAACCTTAGGGTGTGTGGACAGGTCCTCAGCCTTCACATTAGCAGGGCTCCACCTGCTGTACAGCTTCCCCAGGTCCATGTGGGCCTGATCCAATCAGTGGGTGACGGAATCCATCAAGAGGCCCTTGTCAGAGGCTGGGGCATTTTGCACAGCATATGGGACAGTCTGCACAGGGCAGCAAACTGAGGCTCAGAGAGGAAAGGGACTTGTCTACACTCAATGTGAACTGGGAGCTAGGCAGGAGCTAGACTCCAGGTCACCTGGAGCTCCATCACCCTCTACAGGCCAGTGCTATCTGTAAGGACTTTCTGAGATGATGGAGGATGTATCTGCTTATCTAATATGGTAGCCACTAGCCACCCATAGCATTTGAGTACTTGAAGTATGACTGGTGCAACCAAGTACTGAGCCTTTAATTTTGTTTAATTTGAATTAACTTAAATGCAAAGGGCCACGTGTGGCTAGTGGCTGCCATATTGGACAACCCAGCTTTAGACTTGGATTCATTAAGTCACTGTTTATTTATTGTCTCCTTTGCTGACCTGGGCAGTACTAAGGACACAGATTAGCTGCGTAGTTACAGCCATGTGTTAAGTACTGCCCTTGAGATCAACCAGGGGTGAATCTGACTCACCAAGGGGTCACGGAGGCTTCCCAGAGGAAGCTGGTTCTTGAAGGATATAAAGGAACTGATCAGATGTGCAGAGAGCAATGGTGTTTGGGTAGCAAGAGTAGCATGAGCAGAGGCATGGCATTGGGAAGAGCAGGTGTGCTCTGGAGGCTGTTGTCTGTGTGGCTGATGAGATGTGTGTGGTGGAAGTGTTGGAGCTGGACAGGCCTTGGGGCCAGGTCACTAGAGGGCTTGACTGCCGTGAAGGCAATGGGGAGCTACTGAGGGTTGTGAGCAGGTAGGAGGATGGTCAGATCTATGTTTTAGGGACCTTGGGAGTAGCTGCTGGGGCCAGAGTGGAGTCAGGAAGACCAATGAGGAGTCAGAGAGCCACAGTCACCACTGCATGACACGAAGACCCATGTGGCAGGAGGCTGGGAAGAGCTTCCTGCTGCTGCCCGGTCATAGAGACTAGACACACTTATTACCGTGATGCAAAGGCAAGGGGCTCAGGAGAGCCTGACATTGCCCTAGAACCAAGCCCCAATCAGCTATTTCTTTTCCCCAGCCCACTTCCACAACCTATCTCCCCATTCCACCATTCGACTGCATTCCTGTGAAAACCCACCAGTGCCCTAGCAGGGACCGAAGCCCAGGCACTGGTGTGTCAGAAGAGATTTAATATGGATCTTCAATGAAGAGCAGGTTTTGGGAGAATGGGGTTGAGGGCTCCTAGGTCCCAGACCTGGGAAGCTCAGACAGAGGACATGAGTCCCCAAGAGGGAGCCTCTCTTGAACTCTGAATTGCAGTTTATGTCAAAGACTGACTCCTCCCAAGGAGGACAGAGGACAGCACTTTCACTTCACAGATGAACACTGAGCCTTAGAGATCAAATGATTCATTCAAGGTCAAATGGCTAAGTGAGAAACCTAGCTAGAATTCCACCCCTGGCTATTTGGGGAGCCAGTTCCTCACCCTCACAGCAGGTGAACCCCTGAATACAGCCGTGGTCACTACAGACAGGCCTAGAGCAGCCCCACTCATTAGGTTGGGACTCCTCTGAGGGCAAACCAGAGAATGGCGCTCATAGACTAGGGGAGGATAGGTTTGTCTATATGTTATTTCATATAGTTTCCTGATCTCAAGGAGACTCAATGTCTGAGTTTGTCTCAGTCAAACAGATGATGATCTGACCATAACATCACCTCCCCCTTCCTGGCCCCCACCCCCTTGCCATCCCATGATAAAGTCCCACAAGACTCATGACTTTCTGAGACTCAGTGGAGTTATGAGACTGGGTTGGAAAACCCTTTCCCACCCCACGTCTGGTGACAGCAGAGCCAGCTGAGCCCTGGGGCTCAGGGTCCTCAGTCAGCCCTACCCAGCTCCCCTGCTGCAGCTTGAGACCTGTGGTGCTTCTAGGTCCCAGGCTCTCTGGGCTGGGCCTTCTGCCCTCTGGCTGTTCCCACACAGGCTGGCGGAGGCTTGTCTCTCAGAGCTCCCGCCCCTCTCTGCAGCGACCCCCTGGGAGCTGCACACTCAATGGGCTATCAGGCTGGCCCATCACTCTCACGCTCCCCTCCACTACCCCTGAATAGGTGGGATCCAGACAGATACAGGCACTCCCAGCCCCAAGTCCCCAGCCAATCTCTCCCAGGCCCGCCTGGGACCTCCCAGCTCTGACGTGCTACCTGCCTTACCATGCTCAAGACCCTAGGTTTTGGTCACACTCACAGCCTGCCTTTCTATTGTCTGGCAATGGCACATTCTAAGGCGGCAGTCTAAACCAGGTACCAACATGCTCAGATTGCCTGGTCTACACTGCCAGGATTCTGCTCTGTGAATCACAGGTGAAGGTTAAGGTCTCTAAGACTCTCAGTGGGAGTGGATGTTCAGGGACTGTGTTCCTCCCCTTCCCCCCCATCCCGCCCCCAGCCTTTTGGCTTGTGAAAGCTGCAAGGAGAGGCCTGGACAAGGGAGGGCAGGACAAGCTGGTGGTTGCCTGGATTTTTTTTTTTTTGCAGGGGGGTGAGGGGCTGGCCATAGGCCCCTTCAGGGTCCACATCTGCTGGGTTGGGGCGCCGCCAAAGACGGCTGGCTGGTCCAGTTGCCCGGCTGCCGAAGGCAGGGAGCTGGCAGGCAGGCTTTCTGCAGGATGCTAATGAGGGCAGTCATAGGCGAGGGAGGAGGCGCGCTTTTGTCCTGCACTTGTCCTTGGTGGAGGGTCCTCAGAGAGAGACAAGGGGCCCTCCTCAGACCCAAGTGTCTGTGATTAGCCTGCCATCACTCACTCTGATGGATCCCAGGGCTCTGGGGTGTGTGGACAGCGATGGGAAGGGACAGGGAGAAAGCTGATTCAGTGCCATCCCATGCTTCCCATTGAGTGTCCTTACAGAATCACGGCTCTATCCTATCTCCTCCTTCCTCTTACTTTCCTACCCTAAGCCTTTGCTGTACCTGTGACGTCCTCTCCAGACTCACATTCCCAGGAGCAGAGATCTCTGGGTTAGGTAATCTCAGAGCCTGCTTCTGTTGGGGTCTCTCCTCTTTCCAAACTCTTGGAGCCATGTCTGGGAGCTGCTCTCCATCTGCCCATACTTCAGTCCTGGTGGTCTCTCCCTGTTTGTCTGTGAGCTGCTTAGTGCTGGCACAGTGTGTCACTGACCACTAGTGGCCTCATCTGCCTGGGGTGGGCACCCACACCTAGGAAGTACTTAGTAAATGATCACATCAGCCTGCAGGGTGGTCTAACACAAATGGTTCTCAAGCTTTATTTTGCAGATGTGTGATTGTGCAAGGTCACACAGAGTGATAAGTGACTCAGTGTCCCAGCCCCACTCCAGGCCTCCTGTAGGGCAAGGCTTCTCAAACTTTGGTTCAGGGACACCCAAGAAGCTTGAGGAGAGAATTCATGTTGGACATAAACATGAATGGGGAAAAATAAACCATTTGTATTGCTACAACCTCTCACAGAAACTGAGCCTTTCATCCTTTGCTGATGTAGGCAAATCACAGCAGCCTGTGGCCGAACCATGTCTGTGGCTTTTGTTACCAGTGGAAATCGCATTCTAGCTATGGTATGGTAATCTTAAGTATTGTTTATGACCATTCCCAATCTGTATGGTAGGTATTAGACTCGTTGCCAGATCTTGTTATTTAATCTATTAATAAAGGAGCATACATATTCATTATGTTCTAAAATTTTAAGACACTTTAACAATTGTATTTCAGTACCACTGGTTTTCCACATAATTTTATATATTTTATTTTATGCATTTAGGAAATTTATTTTATTTTATTTGTGATGCTGGGGATTAAACCCAGGGCCTCTCATATACTAGGCAAGTGCTCTACCCTTGAGCAAACCCCCCAGTACTAAGGCATTCATTTTTTTTTTTTTTTTTTGGTACTGAGGATTGAACTCAGGGGTACTCGACCACTGAGCCACATCCCCAGCCCTATTTTGTGTTTTATGTAGAGGCAGAGTCTCACTGAGTTGCTTAGTGACTCACCATTGCTGAGGCTGGCTTTGAACTCGCGATTCTCCTGTCTTAGCCTCCCTAAGTGCTGGGATTACAGGCTTGAGCCACCGCACCTGGCTTTAAGGCATTCAGTTTTAAAGGGATCACAGACTCCATCACTCTGTCCAAGAGGTCCATGGCATACAAAAGAAACACCCTTGGTTGTACAAAGAAACACTCCTGGTTGACTCCTTAGCTCAGAGACTGTGTCTTTCCTAGCCCCCTTTCTAGTAGGGAAGGATTTGGTGTTCATAAAGTGTGGCCTCCCTCCTTGATCCCTCTTGTACGAGGAAGGTGGGAGGAGATGCAAACACCTGCTTGATTGGAAGAGGCTTGGGGTAAGGTTCACCCCTCTAGCATCAGCCCCTTGAGACTGTCACTTTTTAAACATAGCTGCTATTTACTGAGTACCACGCACATGCCAGACACTGTTCTTAATACTGGGAATAGAACTGAACAAAATTTTCCCCTACAGGGTATATACTCTTGGTGGAGAGGTAGAAAATGAAAACCATAAATAAGTTAAATAAATAGTGGGCTAGATGGGGGTATATGATAAGGAGAAAATGAAACTAGTCTAGGGAATTGGGAGTATGGGGGGAGGAATTTGCAATTTAATTAAATTAATTAATTTATTTATTGTACTAGAGATTGAATTCAGGGGCACTCGATCACTGAGCCACATCCCCAGCCCTATTTTGTGTTTTATGTAGAGACAGGGTCACACTGAGTTGCTTAGCGCCTCGCCCTTGCTGAAGCTGGCTTTGAACTCGGGATTCTCCTGTCTCAGCCTCCTAAGTGCTGGGATTACAGGCTTGCACCACTGCGCCCGGCTAGAATTTGCAATTTCAGAATAGATGAACAGAAGGGTCGCAGTGATGAGGTAACACTGGAGCCGAGACCCGAAGGCGATGAGGCAGCAAGCCACACAATGTAGAGGAAAGAGTATAATAGAGGAGAGACCAGCTAGTGCAAAGGCCCTGAGGCCCAATTGTACCTGGCATGGAAACAACCAGGAGTCAAGTGTGACTGGAGTAAGAGAGGAGTGGGAGATGGGTCCAAGAGGTACCATGTAGGCACTCTAAGACATTGAGAGGACTTGGGCTTTTATTTTCCACTGGACGAACTTGAGTAGGCAAGAGATATGCTCTGACTTAAATTTCTGGTGGCCATGTTGAGCAGAATGAATAGGGGCATAGGCAAAGTGGGGAGACCAGTGAGGGTCACAATAAGCCTGGTAGCAGCTGAGGGGGCTTGGAGAGAGCACAGCAATGGAGGTGGTGAGACTTATTAGAGGTCTGGGTGTATTTAGAAAGGCCAAGAGCATTTACTGATGGATCCAGTGTGGGGTGTATCACAGAGGGAAGGCAGAGTCACCTCTGAAGTCTTTGTATGAAGAGCTGGAAGAGGGAATGCTGCCCAGGGACGGATGGGGAGGCCCAGTCTTGAGTGACTGAATGAATTGTCAAAAGGGCCAAGGATGTAGTTCAGTGGTAGAACACTTGCCTGGCATGTACAAGCCCCTGGGTTCAATCCCTAGCACTACAAAAAGAAAAAAGAAAATATCTTCATATCACTAAGCAAAGAGCAGTTTTTAACCTTAGTTTTGAGACACCTGTCAGGGAGTGGTCTGGGCTAGAAGTGTAACCTTGGGAGATATCAGTGTTGGGATGTCGTGAGGTGTGTGAGATGGGCTTGGTCATCAGCAGCCTTTCAGTGGACTCTAACCGTGCTGGACCCTGCGCCAAGAGCTTTCCACACACTGTGTCACCTCACTCTCCCACAAACCCGGAGGAAGTGCCAGAATCATCCCCATGATACAGATGGATAAACAAAACCCAAGAGGGCCAGGGTCTCACTAAAGAAACGCCGGCAGGAAAGAGCAGATTTGGGATTCTGACTTATATCTGTCTCACTTTAAACCTCAAGCTTTTTAACCCATACCATACTATTGCAATTTCTTCCTTTGAGCCTCATTGTCTCTCCTCTCTTTTCCCTTCTTCCAACCTTCTTTCCTTTATTTTTTTATCCTCAAGATATACTTACTTTTGGCCTTCAAATATCTCTGGGAGAGGTCAAACTATAGTTGGAATTAACAATTAACATTAATAAATGTCTTACATTTTTATTATGAACATTTTCATAAATAGAGACGATAGTATAATAAATGGCACCAATCCATTACCAGTGACAACTGTCAACATGTGGGAGAGCTCCTTTCTTATATACCTCTACCCCTCCCCACACTCCCTGTACCCACAATGGATCATTATGAATCAAATCTCACACACCATGCTACTTCATCTATAAATTCAGTTGATATATTTATTACTTGATTTAATTAAAAAACTATTTGTAGTGCACCTACTCTGTCAGATTGTATGCTATATTCTGGTAAATTTCTACTCCTCTTTCAGAGCTCAATTCAAATGTTACCTCTTCTTGGAAGCCCTCCATGATCTTTCTTTCCCCCAGGAGTTTGATGGCTCCTTAGTTGGAGTTCAGATTTTATACCTCCCTCATAGCATTCACTTATTTTTAAGTTGATTTTTTTCTCTTCCCCTTCTTTCCTTCTTTCCTTCCTTCCTCTCCTTCCCTCTCTCTTTTCCTCCCTTCCTCCCTCTCCTTTCCTTCCATTCTTCCTCCCTCCCTCCCTCCCTCCCTCTTCCTTCCTTCCTTCTTTCTTTCTTTCTTTTCTTTTCTTTTCTTTATTTCCTTCTTTCTGTACTAGAGATCACTGAGTCATATTCCAAGCCCTTTTTTATTTTTATTTTGAGGTCTCACTAATTTGCTTAGAATTTTGCTAAGTTGCTGAGGCTGGCTTTGAACTTGTGATCCTCCTGCCTCAGTCTCCTGAATTATGAGGACTATAGGTGTGCACCACCATGCCTGGCTGATTTCTTTTTTTTCTAATATGAAGAGAAAGTATAACGTAATGCTTAAGAGCTTTCAAAGCAAATAAATTGGATTAAAATTTTGGATCCACTTACATTCTGAGTTTAATTTCTTGGGACCTCATTGTTCTTGTGGTAAAATGGGGATGCAATGCCCATTTCATACGGGGAGGAATATGAGTTATAAACCCAGAGTTCTTTGCACACGACGTACCTGGCACATGGTAGGTATTCCTTCTAGAAGTTACTTGTCTCGCTCACCTTGCAGAGCCAGAGGGCAGGGCAAATACCACTTTCTATGTGTGTCCTGGCACCTGGGAGGCCTGGACAGAATGGTATGGGGGCGTGGCCTCCAACTGGCCAGCAACTAGGCAGACTGGGCCCCACAGCCCTACCTCACCAGAGGAGTTTCTCTGGCAAAGAGATGCTCTGGGTTTACTCTTGGGCCATTTAAGTACAGTAAAAAGTTTGCAAATGACTTGATTTTGTCTTTTATGCATACTTATTTAATTTATTTTTAAGCTATGAGTTTATCTCTCCCTTCTCCATCTTTAAACATTACAGAAACTCTGGAAAGAATATAAAGAGAAGGAAAAAAAAAATCACAAATTCAGCCCAGGTGGCCAATTAATATTGTAGCGTATTCTTCTTTGTTTTGTTTTTTCTCATCTTTGAAATTTTAATTGAGTTTTGTTTAAGCTTCACATCTGTCTCTAGCTTTTTGAGGTCATTTTAAAGTTTAAAGTCTGAAGGGTTTGGGGTGTATCTCAGTGATAAGAGTGAGTGCCTAACATGGGTAAAGCCCTGAGTTCAATCCCCAGCACTGCGGAAAAAAGAAAAAGAAAAAACATTTAAAAATATAAATAAATAAATAAAAACAAAAATAAATAAATAAATAAAGGACTGGGTGTGGCTTCTAGACTGATCCAGAAGTGGTCACCACACCCCTGTTTTACCTCTCACTGCCTGCTGAGGCTTCGGTCATGAGAAAGGATTGGTTTGGGACAGGGCCATGTGGCTCAAACACTTGATATCCTGTTTAGATTTGGGCATTTCTTACATTTACCAAGTATTCACTGCTGTGAGGCCTTCAGATGCATTATCCTCTGGCCAATTTGGTGGCTCAGAGACTTGCTCAGGTCACACAGCTAGTGGGGGGTGGGAACTTTGACCCCAGCTCCTTTCCTGGACTTCGGGGGCTTCACCAGTGAGCCCATTCAGCCTTCCCCTGGCCCTTGTCCTGCTCCACCTCCCTCTGCAAGCTCAAAGGTCCTACTTGCATACCTCCAGTGATGGGGAGCTCACCACCTTTCAGAGTCATCTCAGCCATCACTAGACAGCCACAGGAGACATCTTTGTCTCATTGAACAAAATCCAGCTTCCCTGTGACTTTTCTCATCCTCTGTGTGTGGTCACACAGCATAAGTTCTCTCTCTAATCTGGAAAACTCTGAAGATATCTGTAGACAGAGATTTCCATGGCTGCTACTCTTCAGACTGAAAAATCTCAGCTCTTCCAAGTATTGTACAGACGAATGGCAAAATTAATAGCAAGTGAAGAGAACAATTTTATGAAATATAATCATGACTCTGATGCCCTGAAGTGAGAAGCACAGTGACATTGGAGCTGTATTATGGGAAGAATGAACTCTGTGTTGTTTCTTCTTTTCCCCTTCAGTTGAGAAGGACCCACTCCTCACCCACTTAAGGCAGGTCCTGACCCAACTTCGGCCTTCCTTCCCCTGGGCTGTGTCATCTCTGCCAGAGGCCTTAATCTCCATTCATAATGGTTGAATTCTAAGCCTCTAGTTCCAGTTCAGATCTCTCTCTTTCCTAAATGCCAGATGGAAACACCAAGCTTTGTCTTGAGATGTCCCCCAGGCTGCCCCTGGACTCAGCATCCTTGGCCCTTTGCTCCCTGCTTGGCTCCTCTACTAAGTCTTGCATTCCCCCAGGGCGGGGCTTAGAGCTGTGGTTCATGGCACAGAGCAGAAGGAAAGACAAACACCTGATGGCTTCTCACCCTGGGCCCCAGCCACTCTTCTAGTTTTCTCCAGTTGAAAAACCAGTACGGACATCCAGGTGTTGTCTATCAGAGGATCAGGTACCCTCTTAACTCTGGTCCTCTGATTTCGTCACTTCTGCACCTATGCAGTTGGCTTGTCCTGATTGTACCCCTTATACTGTCTTTTCATCCTCTAGTTCTCTTCATGCAAGGTTTTATTCCCAGGCACCACCATCCCCTCTCTTGGATCCCTTCCAGAGCCTGCTGCCTGCTTTCCAGGCTCTTCTCCAAGCTGTGGATGGAGAGATCTCACTGAAATGCAAGACTGCCTGTGTCATGTCCTTGCCTATAACCTTACACTGACTCTGCATTATCTGTAAGGTGAAGACCACACCACACCTCTCTGGCATCCCTTCCAAAGTCTATTCACTGTGAGGTCGTCTGATCCCTTCCACTCTCTGCTTTTTGGCCAGGTCATTCCGCATCATGGACGGCATGCCTTCCTGTCTGCTCTTCCCTGGCTGGGGGTGCTCTTCCCCACTCCTCCTCCACCATGGGTTCCTCAGCTCTTGTCTCCCCAGCTGTCTCCCAAATCCACATCTCTAGCCTGGGTCTGACCTCCAAACTCACCACCTCCAAATCAAACTGAGAATCCTGCCCCTCCTGCTCAGAAAAGCCTCCTCCTACAGTCTTCTCATCTCATCTAGCTGAGCAGAGTTAAGTCCTTGAACCCCTCCTCTTGGCTTCTCTCTCACATTTCAGATCATGTTAGTTTTACCCTCAAAATGGATCTAGACTCACCCCATAGATCCCCGGCTCCATGCATGAACCTCTTCATGGGCCTTCCTGCTCTGCTCTCCTTGCTCCTCATAATCTCTTCTCAACCTGGCAGCCCAATCATGCCTCTTGTGCTCAAAACATTCCAGTGGCTTCCTGGTCTCCACTGGCATAGAAGCCAAAGTCCTTACAGTTATCCACAGAGTCCCAAAGAGTGGGCCTCTTACAGCCTTCCCAACTCCTCTCCTCTCCCTGCAGTCACCTCCCCCAGCCACACTGACATCGCCTCCATGATCCTTTCTCTGGATCTCTGCACTTGCTGTTCTTCTTGCCTGGAATCCTCTCCCCTCTGAGAGCTGAACACCTTTCTCACCCTCAGTTCTATTCAAACGTCAGACTCTGAGAAGTATTTATGAATCTATATATGATAGCAAGCTCCCCCTTGAGGACTCCCTGCTCCTGTTCCTGCTTGGGCTTTCCTGTACTGCCATTGGACCGACTTCATCTACTTATTGTTTGTTTCCTGGCTCTAGAATTTGATTGCTCTAGAACTTCAGCACCACAAGGGCAGGGATTTTGTGATGCGGTTCCCTAGCTTGCTGAACAGTGCCTGATCCTCAGGAGACCCTCAGTAAATATCTGTTGAATGAATCGTAGACTTATCACTATCTTTTCCTGACCTCCCCGACTAGATGGTGTCTGCATTGATATATTCATGGTGTCTGTACGCCTGTTTTGAAACACTTAGCACAATGGCAATAACATGGTTGTATGACGTAAGCTCTACTTTATGTCACTACCAGATTTCCAGTCCTCTAGTGGACACTAAATACGTGTTGCATGAATGAATGAATGAAAGAAAGTCAGAGCGTTATTGGGGGAACTGACCAATAAGCAGGTGCTCCAGCCTCAGGCTGGTTGTAGGGAATGGCTGGGGTTGTTCCTCTCACTCCTAATTTATTGTGTGGCCTTCAGGTGGTCCCTTTATGGGTCACAGTTTCCCCAGGTGAAAAATAAGGAACAAGATCATATTGTTCAGGATGAGCTTTTAGGCCAGAAAAGATTATGATTCTAGAAGCCAGCTTGGTTCTGCTGCTGGCCTGGAGCCCTGGATTGGGGAGCAAGGGTGTGTGCTGGAATCACTGGGCAAAGATTTGGCCTTGGGACCTCTGCTGGCAGGCTGACTCCTGGCCCGGGACCAGCCCTTTAGTTTCTTGGCTGGGTGAGTAGGTAATGGGAAGGGTTGATTGATCTTCCCCCACTAGGGGGTCCTGGCCATAAATCTCCCCGGCCCAGTGGGGTCGCCTAGGACCCAGGAGCCACAGCCAGTACATTTCTTGGCTTGGCTGGCTCTGGGCTGGTACTTTCTGCCCTTTCCAGTTCTTACCACTGGGCCTCTCTGTGGGGGTAAATACCCATCCAGGCACTAGAGGGTAGAGAGAGACAAGGACCCAACTAGAACTGTATTGCCATCAGACTGACTTCATCTACTTATTGATATATTCATGGTGCCCATATGCCTGTCATTCATTCAATAACCAGTCTCTGAGCATTGCTCTCTACCAGGCCAGAGGAAGGCACTGCATATACTGAGATTTAATTTCACAGAATATTTGTTGAGTGTGTGTGTAGGCCCTGTGCTCAGTGCTAGGTGCTAGGGGTGAGATGGACATATACCTTCCCTCCGAAGAGAGCTATTAATTAGAGCAAACACATAAGTCAAGAAGGAATCACGATTTGTGGCAATGTCTTTGAAGAGATGAGCAGAGGAGACGCAGATGCAGGTGAAGGGAAGCCAAAGAAGTGGAAAAGTCACTTCTTGGAAAAGTGACCTTTAGAGCAAGACTTGGAGGTCGATAGGAGGGGAAGAATGCTCCAGGCAGAGGGCAGAGCAAGCAGGGAGCTGGCCCGGATGCAGGAGGGACTGAAGGGCAGATGGTCCCACTCCTCAGGCCCATATCAAGAAGCTTGGACATTATTTTAAGGACCATTGGAAACTTTTAAACAGTTTAAAGTGTCTAAGCAGGATCTGTTTGAATGAGTAAGACGCAGTCTTCAGGAGTTCTCAGGCTTGCAGCAAAGACAGTAATGAGGTGGGACACTGTAAGAACCGGTGAAGGAAGCTTCTGTCTGTGCTCTGAACACCCTTCTTGCAAGTATCACCCTGCTTTTTCTCAGTCTGAGTTCTCTGCCTTGATTGCTTTCCCTACCTTGTCTTTCTGCCTATCTTAACTGCCCAAATTTCCCTTAGCCATCACCTCCTCCAGGACGCCTTCCTTGACTTTTAGTGTTCATGTGCCGATCCTCATCAAAGCTCTAGCTTGCCATGTGCACTGTTCCAGCCTCAAAGATTGCATCCACATCCGCCTTCCCTTCCTCCACATCACCCCAGGAGAGGGTGGAAGTAGGGGGCAGGAAGGGAAGGAAGTTGGGGACTCCTCAGTTCAGCGCTGGTCCCCTGCCTTCCCAACCAGTCTGGGATTGGAGCTAGACACTGCCACCTGCTGGCAACAAATGGAATGGACATAGTCACGGTCCATCCAGGCTTTTCTGAAGGGTAATCACAGAAGCCCTAGCTAGATGCAGGGCTTGTCTAAGGGACCTGATGATTTCGGTTGGCTGGGAGTAGGCGGGAGGAATTAAGCATTGATAGAACAGCTGCTCTAAGGTGAGGACTCAGAGTCCAACTCTGGGGGCTGCTGAGACCTGAGTTCAGACCCTGGGCCTGAGCCAGAGCAGTAGGGGGACCCACCTTTTTACATCAGGGATCAGGAATGTCCACACAGCTGGGAAGATGACCTCCTCGCCTCTGTGAGGACCTCCAGGGAGCAGGGACCAGCCTCAAAGCCAAGTGTCCACCCACACCCCGCTTTTCCGGGACAACTTGTTTTGCTTTAAAGCTTGGGACTTTGACCTGGGAGCTATGTTTTCCTCCTGTTGGTCACCTGATGTCTTTCCTGTTCATCCTCCTCACACACTGCCCCTAAAGCATGGCTCAGGGAGTCCTTGCCTTGCCTTTACCCAGGGGTTTTAGGGAAATGGGGGATGATTGAGTGAGAAAGGCAGAAACTGGGTCTTACTTGCTAATGGCAGAAGCTGGGTTGCTGTGCTGGCTGGTGGGGCTGGGTCCCACAGTGGTGACTTCTTGTCCATTTCCCCTTTGAATCTCTCCTCTCTTGGCTCCTCGGATATCCAATTTTTCTGGGATTTCATCCTCTTGCTCCATCCTTGCATCACTTGCGTGCTGCGGCTGCACCCTTGTCTCTGAACACACACACACACACACTCACTCTAGGAAGGTCTTGCACTCCCATCCTGAACCATCACTGTTCACGAGTGTCCCTCAGATCAAACTCTACTCCATACCCAGGGATCCTGCCGCCTTCTAGATGGCTCCCTCTGGAGGATCCACACACACCACATACAATACATCCAAGGCGACTGAGGCACCACTATCCTCTCAGCTACCCAATCCAGAAACCTAACCTGAGAGTTCCTTCCTCCACCACCCTGTCCAGCTAATCACTGTTCTAGAAACAATGCCCACCCCCACTGCCACACCCCTGCTGCAGGCCATCGCTGACTGTGGGGCTCCTTGGTGGCCTCTCTAGGTCTCCCTTTTCTATTTCTGATGCCCATTTCATTTTCTCAAATGCACATCTGACCATGTGACTCCCCTGCTTAAAACCCTTTTGGTGTGTTTTTTAAATTCAGTTTCATTCCTTGCATTCCAACCAGTGATTCTCTGGCTGTTCATTACCACACTCCAGACGGTGCCCACAGATTCTGACCCCAAGTTGTTGTAGGAGGGGGAACAGGATACACATGGTTGGGAGGCATCACTCAGCTTTACCCAAAGTTCTCCTAGAGCACCTTGAGGATACCCAAGTTTTGTTTTATTTTATTTATTAATTTTTATTTGTTCTTTTTAGTTATACATGACAGTAGAATATATTTTGACATATCATACATACATGGAGTATAACTTTCCATTCTTGTGGTTGTACATGATGTGGAGTTACATGATCATGTATTCATATATGAACATAGGCAAGTTATGTCTGATTCATTCTACTGTCTTTCCATTCCCAACTCTCCTCCCTTCCCTCCATTCCCCACCAACCCCTATCCCCCACCAATTAGGTGGACCCCTCCCCATTGTGAGTCAGCATCTCCACATCAGAGAGAACATTTGGTCTTTGTTTTTTGGGGATTAGCTTATTTCACTTAACATGATGTTCTCCAGTTCTGTCTGGAGAATTATGGGCAAATGCCATAATTTCATTCTTCTTTATGGCTGAATAATATTCCATTGTGTATATATACTACATTTTCTTTATCCATTCATCTATTGAAGGGCATCTAGTTCAGTTCCATGGCTTAGCTATTGTGAATTGAGCTGCTATGAACATTGATGTGGCAGCGTCGCTCTAGTATGCTGATTTTAAGTCCTTTGGGTATGTACCAAGGAGTGGGATAACTGGGTCAAATGGTGGTTCTGTTCCAAGTTTTCTGAGGAGTCTCTATACTATTTGCAGAGTGGTTGCACCAGTTTGCAGTCCCACCTGCAATGTATGAGTGAGCCTTTTTCCTACAGAGGATACCCAAGTTTTGGATGGTAATGGGCCCATTGCACTTACTTGCATGTGTGAATACACACACACACACACACACAGGAAGCAGGCACAAACATGATGTCTGAGTGCTCCCAACTGGCAGAACCATTTGGAATGGAAAGAGGCTTCCTCTGGGCAGGGAGGTTATGAAGGGGACTCCTTCTCAGAGACTTGGCTCCTGGTCTGCTGGCTTTGCTTAGCCTTCCCATCTTGTACAGCCTCAACCACATGCTCCTTGTTCTGTACCCTGGTGCAGATGGGCACTGTGACTCGGTCAATGTGAATTCTAGCCACTGTGTCCTGGGACTTTCCAGAGGCACCTTGAATACCTGTCTGGAACCCACATCAGGAACATTATGAGATCAGAGACATGTACATGTACATCCTTTGGGAAGTGTCGTCTTCAAGGTCATACAAGGTCATACAAGCAACAGGGTGCACACACACTGCTTTCAGCCATTGCACACCAGGCTCCCGTGAGGAAAGGAGCCCAGGCATGGCTCCCAGCCTCTAAGCTTCCCATACTCCTGGTGTGGCTTGGGGCAAGGAAGTCTAGCATGATCCCTGGCTTTGATAGGAATTTGGGTTATTCTCAGTTCCTGAGCTGGAGGGTAGAATGGATGCCATGTGATTCTGGAGGGAAGTTTCACCTCTTATGAGGAATTTGGCTTTAGGATCAGGTGATAGATGATAGGTGTTCCAGATGATAGGTGAACCTCCCTCAGGGTTGCTCCTGGGTATAGCTTGGACCTTGGCACCTGGGAGCATCCTTTCTTTACCCTCCATAGCAGTGCTGATCACACCTACTTCTGCCTCCTGTGACTGGTGGAGACAGATCTGAGGGTAGGTGCTAAGGCCTCTGACTTAGCTCAGATCTTGTCTGGGGCAGGCCTGTCGGATCTCCAGGGACCACATGGGACCAGGGGAGTAGTTGAACTGGGTCTAGGTCAGCTAGGCTGGGAAAGCTGGGGGCTGGGACCTCAGGCCCTCTGTTATGATTTGTGGGAGAGAGTGGATTTAGGGAGCTCTTGTGCTGGGCTGGCGGTGGGGAAGCACTGAAGCTGGGCTGTATCCCCTGGAGTGGAGCCTCAGGGTCTGGCTTGGTAAGGCAGGGACAGATGAAGGGGAAAACAGAAAATAGGCCACATTCTGGGGAAAGTGGGTGGCTTTGACCCTTCCTGGGCCTCTGGGGTTTTCCCCAGGCTGGAGCCAGCCAGCAAATTTCTTAATCCCATTGTAGCCTTCCAAGAAACTCCACCCACTGGACTCATTCAAGGCAGAAGAGACAATGTGTCACTCTTCCCCAGATCCCAGCCCCACTGCCAGGAATGTGGAGCCCAGGCAGGGACTGTGGGGCAATCTGGGGCTCCAGGTGTCTGGGACTCTCCCCACACCTCCCTAGTCCTCAGACTCACCTCCTCAGTTGGTCTCTAAAAAATGACCTCAAATGCCAGCTCAGTGGGCTGGGCATGGGCCAGGGAAGTCAGCCCCGGCAGCTCATTTCCATGAGAGGGAGGGCAGTTTCTCTGCACTGCCTGTCCTTCCCCTCCTCCTCCCTCTCTCGCTTTCTTCCTTACTGGCTTCTCTCCTCCCCTCCAGGGTCAGACTGTGCTTAGTTGATCTCAGGCAAACACCGCCAACACCCCCAGCAGCTCCAGAAGCTCAATCAGCACCAGCGAAGAGGGAAGGCCCAGGTGCTGCCTGCAGCCACGATGGCCTTCAACCTGGTCATTCTGGGCCTGCTCACCTCTGTGCCACCTGCCAGCTGTCAACAAGGTAGCATAGGACAGGGGGCAGCCTGGTGGCTGCAGGGAGGAGAGGGCTGGGCTGGGCACTGGGGACCCAGGGGTGGGTGGGATGGTGTCCTGGCATGGCCCACTACCCTCAGCAGGTACTGGGTTAGCCAGAGGAAACTTCAAAGGCACGGTTTCTGAATCAGGCCTCTGTGATTTGCTTTCCACCAGTGAGAAGAGGCCAGGGAAATGGTAGGTCTTGGATATGCAGGAAGAATGGCAGTTAGACCTGAGCTCCAAGAGCAGAAATTGCCCTAGCGATGTCTGCGTCCTGAGGGCAGGGGGCCAGGGGCTCTGAGGAAGATAGGAGTGGGTCCCACATCTCCTCAGAGCAGGCTTGCTCTAGGGCAGGGGCAGTGCTGTCAAGAAGTTTGCCTGTGACTTTGACCTAAGTCCTCATGGTCTCAGCTTCCCGGGCTTGGGTAGAGAACAGTGTCCCTGAGTGATCCCCACCATGTACTGAACACTCTGTCCAGCTATCTTTTTTTTTTTTTTTTTGCTGTGTGGCCTTGAGGAAATTACTGCCCCTCTCTGAGACTCAGTTATCTCACCCTGCCCACCTTCCAGGGCTGCTGCCAGGTCAGGGACAGGAAAGAGCTTTGCACCCAGTGAAGCACAACATCCTAAGGTCTGGGGTCCATCCTGCACTCTCAGGCTGCACTTGTGGCCAAAGTCTGGTGACTTTGCAGGGGCCCTTGGGTCTACGTGGGGGCTAACCAAGATGCTTCCAAGCTCACCTAAACTCTTAAGCATGTCTGCTTCAGCTCCATCTCCCAGGTCCTCGAGACCCTCTGGGGAACTGAAGAGACCAAGGGCTGAGTAACTTCCATGGGTCACACAGCAGGGCAAGAAGGCACAGGACCCAGGCCATCTTTCTCCTGCCCCAGGTTCTGTCCCTTACTTTTTGTGCTTGCCCCAGAGTCACAGGGGAGGAGGAGGAACAGAGGATTGTGGTCTCTCTTGTGTCTGGAGGGAGTTGGCTGCAAGGTCTGGAGGAAGCAGGGAGGGGCCTCCCGGGGCTGCTCCCGATGCTAGAGCAATCATTTTCTTGAGAAAGCAATGCGCTTGTTTCTCTTGGGAGAAACAACCAATTCAAAAATGCTGATCTTTGTAGGATAACCACGTTGTGTATCTTCTGCTATCCCTGGAGCTAAGCAAGGTCTGACCTGACCATAGGCCAAAGAATGCCACAATTCTCCCTCCTTCCCAACACCTGCTAGACTCAGAGGGAGTTCAAAGAAGAGGTGGAGCAGGAAAGCTTTAGGGTAGACTCAAAGGAGGACTTTTGAGTGGCAATAAGGTAGAATGAGGTGTGTGTGTGTGTGTGTGTGTGTGTGTATGGTTGCAGATGGACACAATACATTTATTTATTTTTATGTGGTGCTGAGGATTGAACCCAGTACCTCACACATTCTAGGTAAGCGCTCTACCATGGAGCCACAACCCCAGCCCCAGAATAGGGATTTTTGATGCCCAGTCTGGCATCATATAAAATGGCTTTCATAATATAAAATGGCTGAGGGATACAGGCATTTTTTCCCGAGGCAGCAGCCCCCACCTCCCACCCCCCTGTTGCCTTATGTTCCCTCTTAGGACCTCTACCTGCTAAGTATTTTTCCTCTGCAGGGCTGAGCTCCCTCAGGCTCAAGGAAGAGAGGAGAGCTCTTTGGGGCTACCTGTGGCCTGAGAGTGGAGACTTCTGGGACATCTTTAGGGTAGGAGTTGTTTACAGTCAAAAAGCATAGAACAGCCAGGCGGGGTGGTGCACGCCTGTAATACTAGCACTTAGGGAGGCTGAGACAGAAGAATCATGAGTTCAAAGCCAGCCTCAGCAAGGGCGAGGTGCTAAGCAACTCAGTGAGACCCTGTCTCTACATAAAACACAAAATAGGGCTGGGAATGTGGCTCAGTGGTCGAGTGCCCCTGAGTTTAATCCCCAGTACCAAAAAAAAAGCATAGAACAGGGGCTGGGGCTGTAGCTCAGTGGTAGAGCCTAGCACATGTGAGGCACTGGGTTTGATCCTCAGCACCACATTAAAAAAAAAAAAATAAGCAAAATAAAGGTATTTTGTCCATCTACAACTAAAAAAAATATTAAAAAAAAAAAAAGAATGGAGAACAGCATGGTTGGAGCCTTGACCTGGTCTCTGGCCCTGCTCCCTTGGACACTCAACTGGAGGAACTGAAAGGCGCCCAGAGGTGGAAGCTTCTTCCTGGTCCCATCATCTCCGCTCTCTCACCTCTGTGTGTGCCCCTAGCTGAGCAGCGCTGCCAGCCTAGATCTCACACCCTCCTGGCTCCTCCCAGCCTCTTGCCACAGAGCAGGATCTTCCAGATGCCAGCCCTTCCCTGGCAGTCTGGGGCCAGCCCCCAGCCTGATGGCAGTCGCAGAGGAGGAGGGGAGCCACTCCTAGCTCATGGGGCCTGGGCCAGCTGTCCAGGGGAACTGCCCTTTGGTCTCTGGGGCCCAGGCACTCCCTGGGGGGCCTGCACGTGACCCCTGGGGGAGGGGATGAGGCTCAGCTGTTCAGATCTCAGACACAGCACCCTGAGCCCTAGACCTGCTGGGCTGCTCAGGCCTTGGTCCAGCATCTGTCATCTCCCTGGGCCTCTGCCCTTCTTACAAACCATGTCCTGTTCTCACCCCCAGTGGGGTCGGATGGGCCCTCATTGCCAGTCCTCTTACCCAGAATCTCCCTCCCTGGTCCTGAAGTGGCTGATGGCCTCCAACACGGGCACCAGTCCTTGCAGTGGGAGGTGCCTCCTGCCCCTGCTCTGCACTCATCGTCCCCCTTTCCTCTTCAGGCTTGGGGGAGCTTCAGCCCTGGATGCAGGGCCTCATCGCAGTGGCTGTGTTTCTGGTTCTTGTTGCAATTGCTTTTGCTGTTAACCACTTCTGGTGCCGGGAAGAGCCGTAAGTGCTGCCTGAGGGCCTTGGGCCTGGGGTCCTGAACAGGCAGGATAGGCCCAGGACCACCGCTCTTGCTCTAGAAGTGGGGAGAAGGGCCTCAAAACCCTGGGTCAGGTCCTCTCACTGTGTGGAAGGGAAACTGAGGCTCAAGGTCACAGGGTGAGCTGGAACTAGTGCTCAGGCTTGCTGGCTCCCAGATGTGGGCTCTATTGGCCAGCTCTGGTGGTCCCTCCCTGTGAGTCTTGGGAAAATATCTTCTCTCCTTGGAGTCTTGAGGTTTCC
Source organism: Geosciurus inauris (assembly GCA_004024805.1). NCBI lineage: Eukaryota > Metazoa > Chordata > Mammalia > Rodentia > Sciuridae > Geosciurus > Geosciurus inauris. The sequence continues at coordinate 87,958 of PVHX01003910.1, forward strand.
TTTGTACAGCTGGGACAGCAGCGTAGTCTTCCTATTGGAAAGGAAGTTCCCATCCTCCTCAAGGGTCAGCTGTGGAGCAGAAGGGCCTCTTAGGCTTGCAGACTGGACAAGCAATCACAAGTCCACGTGCACTGACCTGGTCTAGGGGTGGTCAGAGAAGCCCTCTCTGATTGCATATTTATCCTGGATCCTGGAGGAGTCAGTTACAGGACAGAGAAGAGTACTCCTGGGTCCTGAGTTAGGGGTCTGTCTGGGTAGGAATGCACAAAGATCAAGGATGCACTTTCACTTGTCAGATCAGGACCCTGGGGTGAGTGTACATCTGTCCCAGGGCATCTTTTCCCAGCTCTCACAAAGGCGGCCTGGTGGCCAGGATGCCAGCAGCAGCAGCAGCCCTGTGCAGCCTGCAGAGGAAACTCAAGCAGCTTAGTGGAGAGAGGGCAAGAGAGGCTCAAGACAGGCAGGTGAGGTGGGCAGGACCCAGACCAAGGAAGCCCTTGTGCCTGAACTTTTTGGGCTTTATCTTGGTGCAGAGGAATTTTTAAATCATGGGACACAGCCTTAGCAGTCACTGTGGCTGCCACATGGCAGCTACATGGTGGGTAGGGACAGTCTGCAGGCCTGGGGAGCAGTGAGGAGGCTGGACATGAGGTTGGGACAATCTAGACTAGAAGTGGCAGATGTGATATAGAAAAGGGATGAGTCTAACAGCAGTCCAGGAGGTGGAGCCTTGGGAGCTGGTGGACAGAAACAGTAGTGGACACAGGGGGATGAGGGACAAGGACAATATCTGGAAACCTCACTGAGGCATAGGACAGAAGGGGATGAACAGATCTGGAGGCAATCAATGAATTTATTTGGGACATATTAAGTCTGATATGCCGGTGGGATGTGCAAGGAAAGATGAGCAGGTGTAAGGATCCCTGTGACCCTCATCAGGGAAGTTTTGGGGGTGAGGTGAAGCCCACACTGCCATGGGTTTATGCTTAAATAAGAGGTGAAGGGCTTTCTGTGGAAATACTTTCTGCACCAGCCAGCTCTCCTTCGTGGCCACTGCCACATCTGCTCCTACTTCGGGGCAGACACTGAGCACTGCTGGTCTGCTCTGAGGCCTGAGTTGAGGGGGGCTGGGAGGCAGTGGAGAGAGGCCTTGGACTTAGGGCAAGTCTTGCAGATCTCTGGCCCCTACTGTGGAGCAGGAAGAAGGGTGTGAGTTTCCCTGGCCGCTGGCAAGGCCCTGCTGAACAGAGCCGCTTCTGTGAAGGATCAGTCTCTGCCCTGAACTTGTGAGAACGAGGATCCAGAATAGCGTCTTCTTGAATAGGGTGGGATGGAGGGGCCTTCAGTGAATGCTACTAATGAGCCATGTCCTCAGGGACCCCAAAAACGTGGTCATGACTGTTGGGAACAAGGCAGACAGGATCCTGGTGGGAACGGATGGAAAGTACTCCTCAATGGTGGCCAGCTTCAGGTGAGGTGCTGGTGTAGGGCTGCCTGCCTTATGCTTTGGGGCCCCAATGGGGACCTGAGGAGGAAGTGTCGCTGAGGGTGGGGGAAGAGGGTGGGGACTCCCATAGAGAAGGGCCTGGTGACAAGGAGGGCTAATGAGATGATCGGGACTTGTGGGGATTACCAGGCTCCATGGGCAGGTGAAGCCTTAGTTTGGTGAGAGGGCTAAGTTAGGGGAAGGGGACTTGGTAGGGGGTTCAGTGGGTGGATTGGGACTCACAGGGCAGTGGGTACTGTGGAGGAAAAGGGTGACTCTGAGGGGAGACGGCTCAGTAAGGGGGTGTTCGGCAGGGGGAGATGGGCTGAATGGAGGACCAGTGGAGGAGGAGTCCAGGGAGGAGGAAGATGGGGTTCAGGGAGGTGGTGCCGACGGCCTCCAGTCCACATGCACCAGCCCAGATGTGGTCAGGAGAAGCCCCGACCACATCTCCAGGAGGGGAGGCAAAAGTTGATTCTAAAAGATACCACCCTCTAGAGCACAGGGTGGGCAGGGAGAAGGACGGCAGGCCTGATGATCACCAGGTCCTGCCTCTTCTTTCAGGTCCAGTGAGCACACGAATGCCTACGAGAACGTCCTGGAGGAGGAGGGCAAGGTCCGCAGCACCCCCATGTGACCTGGCTCATCCATGACCCCCAGCCAGCCCTGAGGCTCTCAGGCACCTGAGATTGGGGTGAATACCATGCAGCCACTGCCTTCTCTGTGCAGGAATCCACAATCAAGGACAGACTCCCCTAGCCCTCCCCTGAATTCCAGCCAGTCAAAGTTGGGGCTCAGACCATGTCCAGGTTGGGGTGCAGTGTGGCCCTTGGGTCTTCCTGGACGCCTCCCACCCAATTCAGAAGAACCTGAGGAAGACACAGCCAGTTCAGCCTCCCACGCTGCCTCCTATTCTCCCCCATAACCATGGAAATGTCCCTTATTTCTGTGAAATAAAGACTTTTTGTATTTCTGGGGCAGAGGCTCAGAAACAGCCCCTCCGGCTTCCAGGGAGGCCCTGTCTTGCTTTTTGAATCATGATAATCACCTTCCAAATCCACCGTCATGATGGCTTTGGAGAATCACCCAGGAAATCCCCGGGGCCAGGCCAGGAGAGGTGTGGGCCATGGTGACAGCTGTGTCCTGCTGACAGGGTGGAGTACCCTCCAGGAATGTCAGATGAACGCCCTTGTGTGGGAGAGTTCCAGAGCAGTCAGGAGAGCTTCCCAGGCCGGCAGACCCTGGCGCAAACAGGGGCCCCTGGCCTTGTCAGTTTCAAGCTGTGTCACAGGTTCTTTCTTGTACATAGGGCAGAAAGAGGGCGTCAGAGAGCTAAGGGCCAGGGAGCCCACCCACTCTACTTTGCTCCAGGGAGAGCCCCTCCTTCAAGTCTCATCCCCAACTCACCCTTCCTTGTGCAGTACCCCATCCTGCCTCCATGCTGCCTGGCATTGTGATGGGTTCTTTCATCTCTCATCCATCCAGCTCTAACCTCTTCCCCATGGCCCCCATGTGCTGTGCATCAGGCAAGGAAGTGCCAGGAAAGAGTCCAGGAAGAACTCAGGAAGCTCAGATTTGAGTCCTTGGACCGCTGACAATTTGCTGTGTGGCCTCAGGACAGTGGCTGACTGTTCTGAGCTCAGCTTCTTCTCTGTGGAAGATTTGGCTAGTCCCATTGCAGAGCTACAGTAGATCTAAGTCTTCACCAAGGCCCGATTCCCAGTCCTGAAGTGGGGTGGGGGTCAGTTGACAGGGTCCTAGTGGGATTAAAGTACGAGGCACAGGAGGGAGGAGGCACGACTGACTCAGGGCCTGGCTGACCCTGGGCCCTTGCTTCTGTGACTGCCCAGGGAACAGCTTCCGTCTCTCTCTGTCTGGAGTGACAACCCAAGACAGACTCACCCAGGAGCATTCCCAGATCCAAGGGAGTGGGCTAACAGTGCACTTTGTCCTAATATCTCCCCTGCCACCTGTCTCATCCTGTCACAGCCCCCTTGCTTCACTGTCACAGCCATTCCTTTGATATTCCAAGTCACTCAAATGTCCCAGGGAAGACCCATCTTAAATCAGAATGGTTCTTGTCATCTCACTGGGGTTTAGGATGTGGCCGGCAGCAGAGGGAAGAGCCCTGATCAGGGGCGTGGGGTGCAGCAACTTTATTCCAGGCCTACCCCTGCTTTGCTGTGTCACCTGAGCCAAGTCACCTCCTCTCTCTGGGCTCTGGCTTTATGAATTGTGGCTGTTGTTCCCATGATTCTTGCTCTAGGCTTTTGCACATGTGGCCTTCTGTGACTCATGGCTTCTCACCTGCCTCTGCTGGTTTAAACTCTGCCTATTCTTTTTTCTTGGCCAAGGTTCCTCTCCCTCTGGGAAGTGTTCCATACCAGTCAGCCCAGCTTCTCACCAGCTGAAGGAGAGACAGAGGTTCCTAGAGGGTCAGCCTCTGCTAAAGTGCAAACACCTTTTTTTTCCTTTTCAACCTTCTGGTGCGGACCTTCTGACGGCCTGGGTCTGATTTTTGCATGGGGTCATATTTCCTTCCTCTTCTGACCCCAGTTGTCCCTGGGAGGTGAAGGTAGGCTCAAGTCTGCGTCTCCTCCTAGCTTGCTAGGGTTGGAAGGTACAGCCACCTGTAAGGCATTACCAGGAGGGGCCTACTTCTGCCTGAATTCACCTTGGTCCCCATCAGCCTCAGGGGACAGAATGGGCACCCTAATAGCCTCCTTACTCCCCTCCCTATTCTGTCTCTCAATTTGAGCAGGACCAGGATGGCGGGAACCCTGGGGGCCTCCACAGAGACTAGACTGGAACTGACCTTACAGCCCCCACCCCCACCCCATGCTCTGACCAGAACCGCCAAGACCCCCAATCCTTATCGCTTGTTCCCACCTGCCAGCCTGGCCAGATCATGGAGGGAAAGAAGGCTGGGCCGGGGCCAGGGCGGCTGCTTAATGACCCTCCCGGGGCCTAATCTCAGACTGGCAGCCGCTGAGTAGCTCAGGCTCACTCCTGGAGGAGGCTGATAACGAACCAGCTGGGCCCCCCACCATCTACTGGGCGGTACAACTAGTCCCCTGGGGCGGTCTCTGAGGGCCTGGGGCGGGGCTGGAGGAGCACTCCCCGCCCCTGACCCTAGGGGAGGGGATTAGGAGCTGCCAGAGTGACAGGCAAGGGACGGACCCGCGCCTGAGCCCTGGGCCGCCTCCACGGGCTGTGCTCCTCCACTCTTTCCTGCTCTCTTCATCCTTTATCTTCCCACGTAGGACCTCTCCCGCCGTCCTGGTCTCCTCTTTGTCTCTGTTTCTCAGTCTCACGACCTCTGTTTTCATTTCCATCTTCTGTTTCTGAGTCCCGTCCCTCTTCTCCCTCCTTCTGAGCTCGGTGCCCACCGTCCTCTCTCCCCTTGCATTTCTTCTGTTTCCAGCTGGTTTTCCCAGTTGTTTCCCTCCCCAGCTTTCCTCAATCCCCAAGATTCCCGAATGCCACCCCTTTGTCTGCAAGTCCCATGACTTACTGGAGCCTCCTTTCTTTGTGTGGCAACGTTTCTCGCTGATCCCTTCCACCAATTCTCTGCCAGAACGAGCAGGTCTTCCAAACCTCGCTCTGGGACCGGAATGTTCTCATATTGTTGATGGCATTATCGCTTTTTCTGCTTCCTGGAACAGGGCTTGCACCTTTATTTCCTCCGTCGTACCCCAAAAGTGTGACTTTCATAGGGTGACATTACAGGTCATACCTAAACTCAGGCAGGAAAACAAAGTCTCCACCCAGTCCCTGTACAGGTAGAGGGAGATTGTAGCACGGGGGACTCAGTTAAACTTGCAGAGGAACTTCCAGCCTGGAATTTTTAAAAAAATGTTTTTAGTTGTAAATGGACACAATACCTTCATTTAATAATTTATTTTTATGTGATGCTGAGGATTGAACCTAGTTCCTTGCCTGATCACTGACCTACAACCCCAGCCCTCTGGGTTTGATCTTGACAAAAGCTTTAGAGTTCCATCTCCAAAGCCTTCCCTGTTGTAGGGCAGAGCTGAGGTGGTCAAGAAGCTCAAGATTACTTCCCTTGTGTTCAAGGTGACTTGCAGAAATACTATGTGCTTCCAGGAGCCATCAGATCAGGGCTACTGCTGGGTAGCACCTCTTCCCCTAACCCAGGAGACTGGTTGGTACAGATGGTACAGAGATGGGCTGAAGCTTGAGTCACATAGTTCTCTGTCCTGGATCAACCTAACAGGTAAGTCAGACTGCTGAAGCCACCTGGGAGCAGGGTGGGGGCAGCTGCTCCCTATCCAGATCTGGCTTGGGGTCTGAACTCCCCAGCTCAACTTTCCTCCCAGTTTTCAGCCCCTGGCAGTGTGCACAGTGGCCAGAAGTGTGAGTGTGGGAATCATACAGACTCTGGTTCAAATTCCAGGGCTGTGTCTCACTGCTTGTGGGATCTTCTAGACTTGCCAGTAAAATTGGATTAGTAGTAGCTTCCCTGCAGGGTTTCTGGGAGGAAAGAGAGAGAACATATGTGTTATAGTTACATCTGGGACTTGCCAGAAAGCAAGTAACCTAAAGCAGCTTTGGAGCCCAGGCTCTGTACTCCCCTCCACCTGGCACCTCTGCCATGCCCCGCCGCACTCTCTGTTTCTTGGTGCCTCCCTCTAGCTCCAGGTCTCTAGCCTCAAGGGCAGGGATGGAGTCACAGCCCTCTGAGCCGCTAGCATCCAGTATAGGGCTGGGCAGGGGAAGGGAAGCCCAAGGAGGGGTGAAGTGACAAGAAGGAAGGGCACTAAACTCTAGTAGTCTGTCTAGCTATATGTCTGTCCATACCCCTCCACTCCACACAGGTGCAGACACACACACACACACACACGTACACACCTGTACACATGCATGCATGCACCTATGTTTGCCCTCTCCCTGATTGAAGGTTCTGGGGTCAATGACGGACTTGCCTGATCACCTCTGCTCCATCTGGCCTTCAGTTTCTGGAGCTGCTCTCCTTGTCTGCCTGTGGCCTCGGCTGCCACCTGGTGGCTGCACACTCCATAGGAAGGGCAGATTCAGCAGACACATTGAATTTGAGCTTGTGTGTGTGTGTGGGGGGGAGGCTCTTCCCCTTAAGTGCTGAAGCCAGAGACCTTTCTTGGCATGGTCCCAGCACTCCCTCTGGTGATTTGAATATCCACTGGGTCTTCCTATGGGCCTCCTGGGCAACTGGGCTCCTGGTACACGTTCTCTGTGGCCCCAGCGGCCAAATCCGTAAATGCCTCAGGCTCCATGCTGCACTGGTCAGCCAAGCTTTTAGAGGCTTAGTTATCCTGGTCCTGATACCCACCAACCCCCCAAATGGTAAAGCATAGTGGCCCCTGACATTTTTTCCAAGTGAGTGAAGAATGGCATCGTTTCTTGGGCTTTGTTCTTATGGAATGATCTTTGCCCCTAGAAAAGCAGAGTAGTGATAGTTCAATATGAGAAAGGGGAGGGGGAGAGCGAGAGAGGGGAATCCGAGCATCCATCCTGAGCAAGTTGGAAGATTTTGGGACCAGGGACACTGGACTGAGTGGTGCAGATGATTCCTCTACTGACCAGGTCCTGCAGCCTGATTTGGGCCCGTGTTACCTGGAGGGAGGGATACCTTTTTCTGGCACCATAGAGGCCAGGGAATGGCACTGAGAATGGCAGATGCTGGGGACAAGCAGAAGCGTGTGTGGGATGAGGCGGCATTTATGGTCATGTGGGGTTTAGGAGCCTGTGGGACAAGGACAGGTGAAAGTCTGGAGGGATAGTAGGAAACACGGTTGAGGTCTGAGGCTCAGGTGAGCAGCCAGTAGTTGAGCCAGAGATTTTGCCCTACAGTCAGACGGTCCCTGAGCAGTTAAGGGCCCAGATTTGGGTGAGGTAGCTTGGGTGCAGCACTTAATGCTGTATGACCCTAGACAAATCACCTCCACTGTGCTATAAATCAAGTGTATATATAATAAATAAATAAATAAATGGTGTCTGTATAATGAGGGATGTGAATATTGAAAGGAACAATGCACATAAAATCCAGAGAATTGTACCTAGCACACAGTGCACGATAGTGTTTGCTATTTAAGTTATTATTATTACAGAATGAGCTAACTTAGATGTAAAACAGAACTAGCAGGATCCTTAGAATCATTTAGCCTAATTTACTAATATTATGCTAAGGAATCCAAGCCCAAGGAAGGGACAGTACCTTCCTAAGGTCCCATAATGAAGTGGGTGAGAAACAGTTTGGAGGTTCTGTGAGGCTGGTGGGTACAGAACATGCCAGGCCCATCTGTTCTCCTGCATCTCTTGAGGTATCAGCATACTAGAGCTGGTTAGGCCCATTTGTTCCACGTCGCTGAGGCCCATATAGTTCTCTGTTGACTTTGTAAATGAATAACTGGACCTTTGGCCAGTTCTAGCTGTGGGCTTGGGGTATGGGGTGGAGATGGTGAGGACATAAAAGCTGGCATGTGGGAAAAAGGTCGGGGGGGGGGGGAGGGAGAAAGAGAGGCCCTCAAGGATAGTGAGCTGGAGCAAGAGGCTGGAAAGGGACTGTCCTCAAATCCAAGCACAGGGATGGTGGTGGTGGTAATTTTTACACAGAAGCTGAGAGTTCCTATGTGGTGTGTAGGGTGCTTCCTAATTGGAATCTCATAGCAATCCTCCTGGGTGGTTATAACAAGGCTTGTTTTTTAGAGGTGAGAATACAGACTCAGAGAGAGGGGGTACTTGCTCAGGGTCACGTAGCCAGTTAGTGACATTGAACTTGGTATTTTGACTAATCCTACCCCAGTATAGGGATCTCTGGGGTGTGTGTGTGTGTATGAAATGAGTAGCTGCAGAGTGTGCAGAACTTTCAGTCTTTTTGGAAAGATGCATCAGTGAGAATGAGGGGTCCCTTCAAGAATCTAGGAGTAGATTTGCTGTTTCCATCTCTATCTTTCACACCCACTCCTCAATATCTGAGCCTTGTTTCCACCTGTAATATTCCACCAAGTCTTCTCTCACTAAGGATACTCTAGTTCCACTCCTTGTTGCAAGATACAATGATCTCTCAGGTTCTTTTGAGCTTACTGTGTTAGATAGTAGCCCATTTTCTCCAGGAAGATGTTCCTGAACACCTGCCCTTGGCTCCTCAGGCTCTCCCTGGCCCATTGATGGTGTTGCTCTCCCTGCCAGATTGTGAATTTGGAGACAGAGTTATCTGAGCAGAGACCACATCCACTTATTTGTCACAATGTCCAAGTGTCCAGCAAAGGTCTGATATAGTATTTGTTGAATGATTGACATGAGAATCTTCCTTTCATTCACTTACATTACTTCCTGTGAAGTACAAACAGGAAATCAGCACCATCAGCCCGATTCCCTCCTGTACAGCTCCATAGGCACCTCAGTTTCCAAGTGGAATTCTTTCTTTTCTTTTTTGTGGGGGTACTGGGGATTGAACTCAGGGGCATTTGACCACTGAGCTACATTCTCAGTCCTATTTTGTATTTTATTTAGAGACACGTTCTCATTGAGTAGCTTAGTGCCTCACTTTTGCTGAGGCTGACTTTGAACTTGTGATTCTCCTGCCTCAGCCTCCCAAGCCTCTGGGATTACAGGTGTGCACCACCGCGCTTGGCTCCAAGTGAAATTCTTTTTTTAAAATTTTTTTTAATAGACATTTGTTTTATTTATTTATTTATACGTGGTGCTGAGGATTGAACCCAGGGCCTCCCACATGCGAGGCAAGCGCTCTACCGCTGAGCTACAATCCCAGCCCCCCCAAGTGAAATTCTTGATCTTTCCCCAACTGCAATCTCCGGTTCTTGTAAATGGCACACATCCACCCAGACCAGAGACAGGAGAATAACCTAGAGTGCTTCCACCTTAGTTCCACTGAGTTTTTACTTTCCAACAAATCATCTCCCTGTGCCTGCGGGCTCCCCCGCTTCAGGTCACTGTCTTGCCTGGATATTTGCAGCAGTCTCCTCCTTCAATTTCCTTGTATTTATTAATTCATTCATTCTTTCTTTCTTTCTTTTTTGGTACTGGAGATTGAACTCAGGGGCACTCGACCACTGAGCCACATCCCCAGCCCTATTTTGTGTTTTATGTAGAGACAGGGTCTCACTGAGTTGCTTAGCACCTCGCCGTTGCTGAGGCTGGCTTTGAACTTGCGATTCTCCAGTCTCAGCCTCCCTAAGTGCTGGGATTACAGGCTTGTATTTATTCTTAATTTATCCTGCCACAAGGCAGAAGTTTAGGGAGACCTCTGTAAAATGCGGATCCAACCAGGATCCAGCTCTTTGCACCTGCAAGATGAATCTAAGTTCTTTGAGGCAGGTGTAGCCTTGGCTATGTGCATAGGCTTCCCTACGCTAGTTTTATATTGGCATGATGTTGGACAAGTTATTAACAAGGTACATAAGCACATGAATATTCAATTAGGTATAAAGCTATAACCATCTGATAAGACTGTGGTGAGAAGTACATGAGTTAAAACATCTACAGAAAGCCTATGGTCATTGTTCGTGGAGCTTTTACCTGTCTTTCCTGCAATATCCGAACCAGCCACTAGGTGGCCATTCTGCAATTCTGCCTCCCGCCTCCGCAGCCTTTGTTTTCCCATTTCTTGCCACACACCTCACCGCGGAAGTTCTACCACCCTTCCCAGATCACGCTGTTCCACGCTTCACTGCCCGTGTTGTTCATATTCAGGGTTCCTATTTTTCCTTCTGCCAGCCTTACCTCCATGTTTGGAGCTTCTAGCGAGCGAACCGCGGCTACTCATATTGACAGAAGAACGGTGGTACTCTACCGCGGCAGGCTGACCTCTTAAACCGAGTGCACAACTTTGGGAGGGATGCAACTGGAATGGTGAGGGAGGGAGGGGACATCTGCCTAGACAGCCAGACCAGCTGAGTCATCCCTGGAGATCAGTGAGGTGACAGATGTTACAACCAGATCGCCCTCACATCCCAGTCTCGCCTCCTTCAGGAAGGCTCTGCAACACATCTTTGCATGCCACGGTCACCATCGGGGCTATATTCTGGGTCTGTGAACTCCTGGAGGGCAGGCCATCCCCAGAATCACTGGCACAACACCTGCATAGAGCACTTGCGAATGCATGTGTGTTAGCCAGTCCTTGCTCAGAGGCTTACATCAGTTGCATGACTTTGGGCAAATCATTTAGCCTGCCTGGGTCCCCATTTTCTTCTACCAAATGGACATTAAAAGATGATATACTTCGTATTTGTGGAGACCATTCAATGTAAACTTCTAACATAAGACCCAGCATGCTGTGAACCCACCTACTAGTCACTGCCTATCTCCATTGCCCATTAGATCTTACCCATCCTATACTCAGCCCTGTTACCTGGCCCCACCAGGTGAAGGGTCCTTTTTTACTAGGGATGGATCAGAAATTAATCTGGAGCACAGCTGTGTCAGCTGAGCTAGGGGACTCCTTAGCTTGGAAAGCATAGACTCAGTCTCCCCTTTTCTTGAGCCCAGTAAACCTCCTGGATTACTGGGTGCTGAAGCCTCTTTTTGTCTATCCCAGGTAGGGCTGAAGGCTGGTTTCTGGCCACTCCCAGTGGGTCTCTGTACCTCTGTCTGGATGAACCTGGCCATTGTACATCTTACAGGGAAGGCCTGGAGCAATGGCCATGGCTTAGGACTAACTCTCAGGAATGGAACCACTCCATCAAAAAACAAAGGGTTTCTGAGTCTCTTCCAACATGAACACTTTCTATTGCTCTCCCTAAGGGTTGAATCTATTTATGCTTAATAAGTTGGCAGTATAAGTAGCATGTTTATGTGTGATTTAAGTCTGCATTGAGGTCAAATATTTTCCAAAAGCTTGTTCACAAAGTATGTGCTTTTTCTTTGTGGAATGTTCCTTTTCTATGTATTGATTGCAGTATTTTGAATAGCCACCAGATGGCAGAGAGTACACAGTCCCTGGGAAGATGGACCAGCAACTCTGCTTTACCTGTTCAATAGGGGGAGCCTGCGTAGGCTGGGGGATCTGAACGAAGTGGCCATTGATATGATTGCTTGGGAGATATGAGGGTGACCCTAGTAGACAGAGTCCTGGTTGGAAGTCAGGCATTTGGGATTCTAGAATTGGCCCTGTCTTGCCTCAAGCCCCGCTTTTATTTATTTGTTGAGGTAAGAAATAATGATGATACCATGTGACTGTAAGCACACTTCCACTATCATTAGGAAATGTGTTCAAAGGACTTTAGATATGGGTCTGGGTAGTGGTCTTCTCCCTTTTGTCTTGGAAAGAGCTGTGATATGATATTATGCAAAATGCTCATCTGTATCTATCTGTCTCCTTCCCTACATATCCCTTACCGTCTGACATTTATGGGCACCTTTTTGAGCTTCTTTGGGTTCTGAAGTGGGGAGAAATGGTATAAAATAAATGTTCAGTATAATTACAGCTACTGTAAAACAAAGCAATCTGCAAGTCCTGAAACAATGCTGCGTCCAATTTGCCTACCTCCATCAATCACATCATTAGGCTGTGCCAGTGTTTATGTGGCTGCCAGAAGATATTTTAATCCTCTTTAGCTGAAGATAATGCTAAGCAGAGCCTCTACAACACATCATATGCAATGTTCAGCATTTAATAAAAAATCAGTAGGCATGCCAAAAGCAGTCTGAATAACCCCAAAAAAAGCAAAAGAAAAAGAAGGGGGGAAAAAAAGACAGCAGAAATAGTCCCACAGGAAAGTCAGCTATGGAGTAGCTAGACAGAAACATTGAAATAACTATGATTAATGTGCTTTGGAAAATAATAGGAAAGAGAATCTCATAAAAAATTTAATCCATAAAAATGAGTGAAATGAAAATTCTGGAATTATTTATCAATGTTTTGTAGTTTGGGTCTATAGGCTTTGAACATATTTTGTAATTTATTCCCACATATTTTATAATTTTGGTTACTATTATAAAAGAAATTATGTTTTAAGTTTCATTTCACAACTGTTTGTCACTATTATAGATGCTCCTTGACTTGGGTTATATCTTGATAAACCCATCCTAGGATAAAAAATCCTAAATTCAACCACCACAATTCAGGACCAATTGTATATACAAACAGATTGATATTTATATATTTACAGTATAGTTTGCATCTGAAATGTCCCCCAAAGGCTTGTGTGTTGAAGGCTTGGTCCCCAGTGCAGCAGTATTCAATGGTGGGGCTTTGAGAAGTGATTGGATCATGAGGCTCTGACATCATCAGTGGGTTAATAATTTGATGGTGTCATTGGGAGGTGGTGGAAACTGTAGGAGGTGGGATCCAACTGAAGGAGCAGATCCTTGGGGGTGTGCACTGGGGACTATATTTTGCCCCTGACTCCTTTCCCTCTTTCTCTGCTTCCTGGCTGCAGAGGAAGTGAGCAGCTTTCTTCTATACCATTCTGCCACAATGTTCTGCCTTGCCTCAGGCCCCAAACAATGGAGCTGGCTGAGCATGGACTGAAACCTCTGGAACTGTGGGCCACAATGTTTTTGCTGTTTTAAATTTTTTTCCAGGTATTTTTTCACAGTGATGATGTAGTGGCATCTCCTTCTCCACAGGAAATCTTAATTAAGCTTCTCCAGAAATCTTTACCATAATTGATCTTAGGAGTATCAGCAAAAGGATCTCTGTAAAAGAGTTCAATGTAGTTAAGCTTCCGATTTCCTGTTGCTCTATCTTACAGTAATTAAATTTGGCCTAAAAAAGGTCTGCACTCCAGGTGCTGAACACCCCTTTACTAGTTTTTCACATTTATGGACTATCTAGTATTGTAACAATATATATAATAGTTTGTAAAAGTATATATCATAGTTTGTAAAAGTTTTCAAGGGGCAAGTGTGTTTGCAAATGTAGAGTGTGATAAGGAAAACAGATTCTTTTAACAAGGTCTCTGGCCTTGGGCCAAGAGCTTCACAGGGATCTTTACATTTCAAAAATAAGAGAAGATGCTACTAATTGGGTTCCATGGAAGTAGCTGGAGGGAGAGGGAAGAAAGGTGAAAAGAAGCTTTCCCTTTTCAGGCACTGATTCTTGCAAAGAGTCTCTTTGAGGGGTTAATTTGCCCAGAACAGTGAAAGAAAAATGTGTTGTCATGGGAACTTCTGTAAATTGTGAACCTCTGAGTCCCTCCCCTATACACTGGGTATAAAGTTCAAAAACTTCCTTAACTCAGGGACCAGGGGGGTTGATTGATTATAGTTTTTCCCTTGGAACCTGGCTGCAGCCAAATAAATCTGCTTCCCGGTACTCCTTTGGTGTCTGATTTCATCTGTTCCTACAACAATGAAAAGCTGACTAATACAGGAGACTTGTGTTGGGGGTCTCCAAGACTACTCTCAGGCTTGAGGATTCACTGGAAGAGAATAGAGAAAAGTAGTTATACTTTTGGTTACAGATTAAAATCATCAAAGGAAAAAGATGTATGAGGTGGAGTGCAGGAGATACCAGAAGGTACCAGATGTTTTCTCTCAGTGGAGTTAAATGAACAGTACTTAATGTTCTCGGCAATAACATGGGACACAGAGCATAGCTAACCAAGGATGCTCACCCGAGTCTTACTGTCTAGGGTTATTTTTAAGTTGGGAGTCAGTTATGTCAGCCTGTCAGTATGACTGACAGTAGTTGTTCAGTTTCCAGCCTTTCCCAGAGGTCAAGTTGACACAGCATAGTTCAAGGCTTCCACCATAATCATGCTGTTAGTGTAAACTGTCTGGCACAGCCGAAGGACAAGGGTATGCAAACACACTCTTATCAGTCAGGGTGTTCCCCTGGGTGTTCCCTGTCATTCCTTTTTTTGCAATGTGGAGAGTTTGAACATCTCAATCTTACTGAAATTACTCTTGACTTCAAAAACTTCAATCCTGCCTGCAACTTTCCTAACTCATTTATCAATCTTGGTAGCTATTTTGTAAATCCCTTTTGTTAGGACAGTCCAGGGTGTCCACTTAGGGGCAGCCAGCCAGGCGCTGACCTCAGCAGTAAAGGTGCCTCCTGTCAATCAGCAGGCTTTTCCTGACTTATCCAGGAAGGACTCTGACCTTCTCTTCCTGCCTTAAGCCCTCCCCTTCCTGACCGGGCCTTTTAAATTTTTCTGTACCCCGGAACACATGCGCCATTCTCCTGCACACACTCTGATGGATGGGAGAGTCCAGCCTGAGAGCGTGTATTTCCAATAAAGCCTTGCCCAGTGGTTTTAATTCACCTCCTTTTGGTCATCTGGCTTTACAAATGGTGCCGAAAACCTGGGAGGATTTTTCGGATCTCCTCTGCAGGAGTTGAGATCCACCCTCTTCTCGGAATCAGGAGAACTCCTGAGCCGCTCTCTCTATTTCCCTTCATCCGGACCGACAGAAGTGAGGTACGATCCCCCTCATCTCCCCTGACCTTCTGGCTCCCTCCCATTCCGGAGGTCTATCCATAAGTCACGTGCATGCCAGAGACCTCCCCATTTTAAGGCCCCAAGGGCTGAGGAGACGTCCTAGTCCTTGTATGAGCCACCTGACTCTGTTCAAGCCCCCGGAGGGCTACAGGGACACCTGAGCCCCCTGCCTGGCCCTCCATTCCTTGAGTGGGTGGGATCAGATTCAGGGACGCCTTTTTCTGTTCTTACCCCCACGGGTGCCAGAAGGTCATGGGAAATACTGAGTCCTCCTGAGACCCCAAAACTCCATTGGATTGTCTATGTTCCAAGTTTGCCAGATTAGGACTCACTCCAGACCCATGCCATATGTTAGCCTGGCCCCAGTATGGCCTAGACTTTGGGTCAAAATGCCTCCCAGAAGGAACTTTTGATTTTGAAATCCTCACTGAATTGGCAGTCTCTGTCGGCAGACGGGAAATGGACATAAATTCCTTTCATCAAGGCTTTGTTGGAAAGTATGCTCTTGCCCCTACCCCCTTTCCCATCTGTTCTGTCCTCTCAAGTTATCACTAGGGAAAATCTCAATCCCCTTTCCCATTTGCTCTTCTGTATCTCCTTCCTCATTCTCAGATCTACACATGCGGCCAAGTGCAGTGCCATCTTCCTGGGAAGCAGCGCTGGCCTCAGTCCCAGTGCCGGAGGGCAGAGACGAGGTGGTGCGTGGAGCCCGCCTGCCCTGGGTCCCTGCATCTCTTGCTTGTGTCCACGCTGCTCAGATGGGCAGCTCGGCATCTGTGAGCTACCAAGCCAACTACCCTGCATTTTTTATTTTACCGGCCGGGTCATTTTTTTCTAAGACTCTTGCTTTTCTTAAGTTCTATGTGTTTTTTGAGCTCATGACCTTAATCCTTCACATCTAGGATATGAAGTTTTCTGATCAGTCCTATTTTTATTCAACAATGGAGTTTTTTTAAACATCTAACATTGCCTGCAGGTCTTTACTATTGTGTTGTACATTGTGTGTGTGTGTGTGTGTGTGTACCATGTACATGGTATCAAAATTGGCACAGATAATGAGCACTCATGAATTAAAACCTAAAAAAATGGATCCAAATATTTTTAATTCACATGATTTAAAAGGTTCAATTTAAATTGAGTAAACACAAAGGTTTATAGATTCCTATATGAAGTTTTAAAAGTTTCTACTGTTGCCTAAGTCCAGAAATTTACAAGGATTGCTTTGGAATATGAACAGAAGGAATTAAAGATTCTAGATATGGTATTTATTGGAAAGAAAGAGAATATTTCTGATCAAAAAATGTACTATTATAAAACAAAATCTGAAATATTGTTCTGCTTTTATCAAAATAATTTTCTTATATTTGTCAGATTTTATCACTTGGGAAATTAACTCTTAAAGAAATTAAGGTTTATACAACTGCGATTAAACAAAAAGTTAAAATCTAAATTTTTCTTTGAGAACTAAACTTAATGTAATAACATCAATGTAATTATGGTTCTACTAGTTCTATTTTTATATTAAATGTGTTCATATCTTTCAGATACACAAGCTTTAAAGTAGAAGGTTTTAAAAGAGCATTATATCAAGCTGATGTCCTCCAAACTAAACTTGTATGGTATCGATTTATATCATTTAATGTTTTATAACTGAACCTACCATCAATAAGATAAGGCTTTAGGTTATTTTTACATCAGAGTAATCTTTTAAGCAAATGAGGATCTAATCTATTTAATATTCTGCTAAGATTTTGCAAGGAGCCCTGTCTTACCTGAGATAGTTCTGTCTCCCAGCTTACTACAATGGCTTCAACGTAGGCCAGACTCCAGTTCATTTAAAGATATGTTCAAAGGATTAATTTTGTTGTAAAGATTATTAGGATCTCAAACAGGGATATAATGTATAACTCAGCCAAAATTTGAGAAAGCTATTACACAAACTAAATATGTTTTTACTGTTGTTGATTTTATTTTGTATTTTCCTTAAACTCTACGACTATTGCCTGTTAATGTTTTACAGAGGTGCTACTTCAAGAACAGACAACCCAATTTAATTTAAAATAAATAAGCCATCACCTACAGGACAGATAGACCTTCAAGTTAAAGCCCAGTACCCTTACTTTAAGACTAGTGAGACTGGCTTGCTGAGTGTTTAAGATCAAGACTTAAAAACTAAAATTAAATTAAAGGGCCAAGAAAACCAGTATTTGGCTCTTGCCCTCTGAGTCAGCCTGAATTCAAGAAATGAGGGAACTTCTCTAAAAGGCTCTACACCTCTAGGCCACAGGACCTCCCAATCAGGGAGATTACTGAGACCATTAGAGAATTAAAGAGGTGATCAAATGCCATACGATGGAGAGGAAGGTCATCCGTTGAGAGAGGGAACCATCTCTCATGCTTCCTGGGGAAGCCACATGATCAGCGCCAGATCTCGACCTATCCTAAGGCAGATGGCACTAGCAGAGCTAAGAAGCTGCTCTCAAGTTCCTCGAGGATGTCTCCCAGAAGACCAAAAGGTGACTCTTAACAATAGGTAAGAACAAAAGTCAATTTGACTTGCTTCATCTTAAACAAAACAGCAAAACCAAGAACACAGCCATTCCTGGGCATTTAAAAATAGTTTAAAGATAGACATCTGTGACATTAAAAACTAGATACTATGTTTACATGCCTTGTCCTCTCCAGCCTTGTTACGGGGACAAATTCTCAACCCTTATACTTCCTACATTTCAGACTGTTTCCTCTGTGCAAGTTTGGATCATAACTGTGATTCCCATTGATGTTCCTCAATTAACTGCACAGTGAGGCTGAATTGCCATGACTTGTTACCACCTCCCTTTCTAGGGCAAAAAGGGCCATCTTTCTACTGGTAATAGTTGGGTTCTCCTTGGCCCCCATTCACTGCCTCTGGGCTGGGGGCAGAACTTGGCTATATGGTAACCGCTAGTCAGAAACTTGAACAAGTTTCATTACAGAACCGACCAGCCTTGGACCCCCACATTGGACTCCCACCAAACTCAAAATTTCTCGGCAGCCCCCTTCTTTTTCTGCTAATCAGTAATCTCTCCAAGGCCTCTGTTCCTACCCCCAGGTGGTGCTTCTACATTCAAGCAACATGACTGACAACCAGATGCTTCCACACCCCTGCATCTGGCTCCCTGCCTGACCAACACCCAAGCCATCTCCCCCTCTCCAGTGCCCCCAATCCCACAAGAAGTAGCCAGACCGAATCTGCTGTCCTATATCATCAAAAAGGCCAGGATGTTAGGTCAGTCCAGTGTGTCCACTTAGGGGCAGCCAGCCAGATGCTGATCTCAGCAGTAAAGACACCTCCTGTCAATCAGCGGGCTTTTCCTGACTTATCCAGGAAGGACTCTGACCTTCTCTTCCTGCCTTAAGCCCTCCTCTTCCTGACCGGGCCTTTTAAATTTCTCTGTACCCCAGAACACGTGCGCCATTCTCCCGTACACATTCTGATGGATGGGAGAGTTCAGCCTGAGAGCGTGTATTTCCAATAAAGCCTTGCCCAGCAGTTTTAATTCACCTCCTTTTGGTCATCTGACTTTACACCTTTGGATTTTTAAATGGACTTCATTTCTAGAACAGTTTAAGACTTACAGAAAAACTGAAAAGGTAATTCCCATATGCCTCACATTGGGTTTTACTTGTTATTGACCTCTTATGTTAATATGGCACATGGGTTACAGTTAATAAACCAGTGTTGACATTTTCTTATTGACAAAGTCTACAGTTGATTCAGATTTCCTTACTTTTTACCTAAAGTCCTTTTTCTATTCCAAGTTCCCATATCACATTTTGTTGTCATGCTATGTTAGGCTCCTCTTGGATGTGGCAGTTTTTCAGACTTTCCGTGTTTTTGATGACATTGACAGTTCTGAGAAGTACTGATTTAGTATTTTGTAAGATGTTTATTGGAATTTGATGTTCTTTTCTCCTAAGACCAGGGTTATAGGTTATTAGGAGGATGACTATAGAGGTAAAGTGGTGTTGTATTACATCATAGTAATTCTACTTTCTGTTTCTATGAACTGGACTACTTTAGATACCTCAAATAATGTAATCCTATAGCACTGGTCCTTTTGTGACTGGCTAATTTTACTTAGCATAACATGTTCAAGATTCATCCATGCTGTGGCATGTAATGGGATTTCCTTTCTTTTTTAGGATGGAATATCAGATTGTCTGTGTACACCACATTTTGTTTATCCATTCAGTCAATGGGCACTGGATTTCTCTCACCTCTTGGTTATTGTGAATAATGCTGCTAATAGCATGGATGTGCAAAGAGTACCTCAAGATTATGCTTTCAATCTTTTGGATATATACCCAGAAGTGGGAGCCATCATCCAGTTTTATATAGTGGCCACATCATTTTACATTCTGTCAACAGTGCACAAGGTTCCCATTTCCACATCCTCACCAACTCTAATTATTCCCTGTTTTATTACTGTTGTTTATTTTGATAGTAGCCATTCTAAAGGGTGTGAGGAACACTTAGGATTTTTAAATGTCTGTTTTCTTTTCTTTTTGTTTTGGTGGTGCTGGGGATTGAACCCAGGGCCTTATGCATGCTGGACAAGCACTCTACCAACTGAGCTATATCCCCAGCCCTGCTAAGTGAATATTTTCTATGTGAAAAAGAGATTTAAGTCTGGGAGTGTTGTTCAGTGGTAGAGCACTTGCCTAGGACACAGAAGGCCCTGGGTTCAATCCCCAGCACCACATATACACACACATAAAAGATTTACATATTCCTTATTCATCATATATCTTTTCTTACATTTTTTGGGCAACAGTTAGAACTTCCAATACAATATTGCCTAGAAGTGATGAGAGAGGACATCATATTCTCAATCTTAGGGAGAAAGAATCCAGAATCTACACCATTCAGTTGAGTATTAGCTGTGGGTTTTAAAAATTGTAATTAGTAACATTAAGTTTACCAATTGATGGGATTCATGTGGTATTTCCATTCATGTATACATTGTGCATTGTTCATTCTCATCCTCTTTTTACCCTCAACTTTCCTGGCTCCCTTCCCACTCCCTACTAATTCCTCTGGTCATTTTATTTTTAAGTTTCTAAATAGGAGAGAGATTATACAATACGTGTTTTCCTGAGTCTGGCTTATTTTGCTTAAGTTTGGCTTATATTAATACTATTTCCTCCAGTTCCATCCATTTTCCTGAAAATGACAGGATTTTATTCTTCTTCATGGTGGAATAATACTACACCGTGTAGGCATACTATATTTTCTTTACCCATTTGTCTGGTGATGGGCACCTAGGGTGATTCCATATCTTAGTAATTGTTTTAGCCAGTTTTTGCATCACTGTGACCAAAAGACCTGACAAGAACAATGTAGAGGAAGAAAAGTTCATTTTGGTTCACAGTTTCAGAAGTTCATTTCATGGTCCGCTGACTTCATCGTTTTGGGCCCAAGATGAGGCAGGACATCATTGCAGAAGGGTATGCTGGAGGACTGCAGCTTGGGACCTGGCAACAAGGAAGCAGAGAGAACTTGTTCCTTTATTATGTTGAGGTATGAGCCTTCTATATCTGATTTGTTCAGGGTTTTTATCATTAAAGCATGCTGAATCAAATACTTCTTCTGCATTTATTGAGATAATAATATGATTTTTTTCCTTAATCTATTTATCAATTTGCATATGTTGAATCATGTTTCTATTCCTGGAATGAAATCAACTTGATCATGGCATATGATCTTTTTGATGTGCTGTTGGATTCAATTTGTTAGTATTTTGTTGAAGATTTTTGCATCTGTGTTCATCAGGGATATTGGTCTATAGTTTTTGTTGTTGTTGCTCTTGTGTCCTTGTTAGATTTTGGTAGTAGGGTAATGTTGGCCTCATAGTTCCCTTCCTTTAAATTATATGGACTAGTTTGAGAAGCACTGGTGATAGTGCTTCTTTAAAAGTTTGGTACAATTCAGCAGTGAAGCCATCTGTTTCTGGGGTTTTCTTTGTTGGGAGACTTTATCACTGATTCAGTCTTATTAGTTGTCATTGGTCTATTGAGTTTTTTCTTTATAGTCTCATGGCTCAATTTTGGTAGGGCATATGTACCCAGAAGTTTGTCATTGTCCTAGATTTTCCAATTTGTTAGCATGTAGTTTAAAATAATCCCTACCAAGCCTTTGCATTTCTGTAATATCAGGTGTATTACAGATGTTTTTCATCTCTAATTTTATTGATTTGGGTCTTTGCTCTCTTTGGTTAGTCAAAGGTTAGCTAACAGTTTGTCAATTTTGTTTATCTTTTCAAGGAACAAACTCTTTGCTTCATTGATCTTTTTTTTTGTATTGCTCATTTAGCTTATTTCACTTATTTCTCTT
Organism: Geosciurus inauris; assembly: GCA_004024805.1. NCBI lineage: Eukaryota > Metazoa > Chordata > Mammalia > Rodentia > Sciuridae > Geosciurus > Geosciurus inauris. The sequence goes on from PVHX01003910.1 coordinate 109,229, forward strand.
CTGATCTTTATATTCCTTTCCTTTTGCTAATTTGGGGTATGGTCTGTTTTTGCTTTTCTAAGATCTTGAGAGGTATCACTAGGTTGCTTATTTGAAATCTGGTAGCATAGAGTGACAAAGGCAATAATAACTTATGAAAGCAAGGTTGTTGAGGAGAAAAAAGCTTGCTGCCCACGTCCTGCACGGGTGGTGGAGACGAAGCCTCCTCCAGTGGAATGGGCTGGCTGAGCAATAAAAGCTAAGAGAAATAAAACGGCAATATAACCATAGAACACAGAAAATAGTTTCAAAAGTGGGAGCAGAACAGGCATGCAGACCAGACAGGTCTAGCTTCCAACACAAAGGAGCCCGTGTGTGCTTTATTTATGTCGGGGAACTTCAAAGGTCTTCCAATGAATATTCTTTACCAAGATAGGAAAAAGGTGGGGGCAGGTAGGCTGGCTCAGTTCCTAACTGGATACCCCTATTTCTGGTATTGCAATGAGGACTTTCCTAGCAGAGCAGAAGAGGCAGGGCACTTGCATTGGGCAGTCTTTGCTGGAGGAATGCTTCAGAAAATTCTCAATGCCAGCCCCATCTCCTCCCTGGCTGTCATGCTGAGAGAAGGTCCCCATGCATTCCATGGATGGCTTCCCGCAAAAGCTGAAATTTTAGGATATGGATACCGCCTGGGTCAGAAAGGTGTTTAGGATGGTGATGAAGGTGTTTAGCATGACTTCTAGTTTTCTGACTTAAAATCACGCAGGGATGGTTGTCCTCTCCATTGATATAGGAATCCAGGAGAACCAACAGGTTGAGGAGAAGGAAGTGGATGGTAAATTTCCTTGTGGAAATTTTTGTTCACCAGAGTATGCTGAGAACCAAGGAAAGCACCTGGAGTAGACACTTAGTGGACAATTACTAGACAAAGAAATAAAGAGAAGGGCACATATGATATAGTAGGTTTCTTGCCAAGAGTGAGTGGGTGCATAGCTCAGTGGCAGAGCACTTGCTTAGCATGTACAAGGCCCCGGGTTTAATCTCCAGTACTGAAAAAAAATGTGAATTGGAATATGGAGCAGTGTCAGCCAGAGAGTGATGAAAACATGTGGGCAACATCGTGAAGTATGGGAGAAAAAGTAGACATTATAAACAAGTTTTGTGTTTTCTTTGAGAAATGATCTTAAATTGTAATGAGGAAGAAACAGAATTTCTGGGTAATGCAAAGAGAGAGGTGAGTCATGCCTTGATGTGCTATAGCCATATTCAATGCCCATTAGTGGAGTAGAGAAAATACCTAGAATAAATAAACGCTTGTTGAATTATTAATGAGTGAGAACAGTGAAACAGAAAATACTCAAGGGAGTTGAAGGAATTGCTAAGAGGAAAGTTGAAGCGATGAATCCAGGTATCCAGTCTAAAGGGGGAAGAAAGTGAAGTTTTGGAGTGTGTGTGTTTATGAGGAGGGGGCATGGTGTGGGCAAAATGGTTCATGTGACATGCATGGCTGCTGTACGTGAGGGAGTGGAGGGGGCAGCCTGCCTGCTGCTTCATGCCTGCTCTTCTCTCTGCCTGACATGATACCTCTCTCACCCTTGTAAGGATGCAGATCTCCTGGAAGTCCAAGGTCTAATGCTGAAGTTATGATGCTTAATTCAGTCTCCCAGCCTCCCTGAAGTTCATGTAAGGATTCCACATCTTTTCACCTTGAAAATCCTGTGCCTGTGTGGATGGTCCTGAGAATTCTCTCTTTTTTCCTTCTGTCTGAGAAATACAAACTGCCAGAGCCCTGGGTTCCACAGATTCACAGTTGGATACACAGTGTGCAAGGAAGTTTTAAGACCTGCAGGTAAAGAGGGTCCATCTGGGAAGTGATGAGTTTGTTGAGCAACCAGGACAGGTTTTCTCCTTGTAGGTAGAGGCAGGTACTCTGTGATGCACAGGGCTCTGTAAGGTGCCTGGCTCAGGTGTTACCTGGGTGAATACCAAAGGGAAGAGAAATAAACTGAAGGGCTGTAACCCCCTCCACCTGACAGGTGGAAGCTGGGAGCCTGTCTAAGGTAGGCTAACTAAATCTTCATGTGTACATTTCCTGTCTTTTGTCTCACTTCCTCACTACTGTGTCTTCTTCCTGCTTTCTCTCCTTTAAAAGTTCTGCTCAGTTATGGCATTTTCAAGTAAATGGATGGAGCTGGAGAATATCATGCTAAGTGAAATAAGCCAAACCAAAGGCTTAATGTTTTGTCTGATAAGTAAATGCTAATCCATAATTGGGGGCAGAATAAAGGAACTCTGGATTGTGCAGAGGGAGGTAAGAGGAGGGGAGGGGGTGTGGGGATTGGAAGGATGGTGGAATGAGATGGACATTTTTACCTTATATACATGTATGATTACACTAATGGTGTGACTGCACCACATTCAGCTGGAGGAAGGAGAAGTTGTGCTCCATTTGTGTACAATGTGTCAAAATGCATTCTACTGTAATGTATAACTAATTAGAACAAACTTTAAACAAAAGAAAAAAATTTTTTAAAGAATTAAAAAAAGTTTTGCTCAATTTCAGGAAATTCAAAGGTCCTTTGAAATAATTAGGTTTCTTCTATCTTCAAAGCTGGCTTTGAATAAAGTCTATTTTCCTATCAATTTGACTCTGAATATTTTTGGAGTTGCAAGAGCATTATAGGCTAGCCTCTCTCTCCCAGGGTGGGGCTGTATTAGAGCTGCTCTGTTGCAGATACAGGGCCTGAGTCCTGAGACATACGTACTTCAGGGGCTTTCTGATTATTTTGCATCTGTGAAACATCTGGTTAGAGTTGTAGGTTCTAGAATGGGTTTTTCCCACGAACAAATAAGTACTTCTAGTAATAGTGAAATACACATCCAGTTTTTTGACTAAAAGAACTGAAAAAAGTTAGGAAACATTTAAAAATATTCTTAAAGCCTCAGTGAGCCAACTGGTTGTGAGGAGACCATGGAGAGGATAAGAGTTCACAGAAGTAAGCAGATGCTTGCTGAGCCAGAGTGAACACCTGGACAAACAAGTTGAGCTTTTGGTGGAATACTGAGTAAGGGGACATGAGCCTGTGTAGGAGGCTCACTGCTTATAGGGATGGTGATAGATCACAGTCAGTCCTGGACTGGGACTGCAAAGAAAAGCATCCTGGAAATAAGTATGTGGAAGGCAGGACAAATGCAAAGAATCAGAAGAAAACAGAGTGAAGTTAAGAGTAGCAACCTATGAGATAGGAAAAAGCATAAAATCAACAAGGCCAGCGGTGCTACACAGTGATTCATTGAAAACACTAATGGAATGGATAAGCCTCTGATGAGAATGTTAGGAAAAGCAAGCAAGCATAAATATCCAAAACTAGCAAAAAAAGTAACATAGAATTTTGTTTCTGGTGATGATGTACTAAATACGACAACCAGAGAATACAGAGTATACAGCATGTGTGCATGCACATGCTTGCGTGTGCACGTGCACACACACACACACAAATGCAATCTACTTGAACACATCAGAGAGTTAATAATATAGTGAAGAGATGTTGGGCTTGAGGGTAGGATGTATATTCAGGAATTCAATCCAGGGATTCAGATGTTCTTCTACTAGGGAGCTTGCCAATTCTAGAGGGTTAATTCAAAAGTGCTTTGGGTAACCTGTGGCCACAGGGACTAGAATTAGATTCCAGGCCTCTCTAGGGGAAGGTGCCTGCAGAATTCATTTACTTTGAATTGGGAGCTCAAAGTTAACTTCCTACTAAAAAAAGTAAACTAGAGGAAAAAAAAGACAGTTACCAGAGCAACGGCTCAGCTTTTAATTATCCCAATTCCTATATTTGGATTAAGGGGATTCTGAATTGGGTGATTACTGGCACCTGGCATAAACAAATGTAAATCTCTGCAAGAAGCTTACATCAGCCCAAGCCTACAAGCAACTGGGCCAAAAATCTGGTGCACAGTACAAAAGAGGCAGGTAGAAAATAAGCCCAGATGACATGGGGGAAACCCTCCAGCAGAAACAACACAGTATAAAATCAGATTCACAAGAATTCCAGATATTGGAATTATGAGACTTAGTTTTAAAATAACTTTTTCTTGCTAAGTACATGGAGATAAAATCCATGATTGAAAATTTTAGCAGGCAATTCCAAGTTATAAAAGATGAAATAAAGTTTAATAATTAAATTATTAATACCAAAAATGAAGATCTCCGTGGGTACATGGACTTCAGATTTCACAAAATTGAAGAGAATTAACAGATAGTATGTATATCAGGTTAAAATATTCTGATTAAAGCACAGAGAGACAAAAGATGGAAAACACAGGGAAAAGTATAAGAGACTTTAGTGATATGTGAAGAGGTCCAGTACCTGTGAAATTGGAGTCCCAGAATTAGAGAAAAAATTGAATCAAAGTAATGTCTAAAGAGAGAATATCTGAGAACTTTCCAAAACCAATGCAAGATAAAGCCATAACTTCATTGTGTCCTGCAAACAACAAAATAGAATATATCTACAAATTCTTTGATAGTCCTCTCTTTGAAGTATGAAGCCCAGTTCCCCAACCTCCATTCAACTTCCTCAATCTCTCTAGACTTAGTGACAGTGTTTGTGACTTCATAGGTCATAAAAGGCATTTTGGCTAACTCCTTATTCCTCACTCTGCCTTGGATTACTTGTTCTGGGAGAAGCCAATCAACATGTTGTGAGGATACTCAAGCAGCTTATGGAGAGACCCAGATGGTGAGGAATTGAGGTCTCCTACCAACAGCCATGTGAGTGAGATATTTGGAAGTGCGTATGTTAGCCCTTGATGAAATCCTGACCAAACTTCATGAAGGACTCAGTCAGAAGCACCCAGCTAAGTTTCTCCTGAATTCCTGACTCTCAGAAACTGTGAGGAATAGACAATTGCATTAACTGGAAAATCTTGAGATATTTTGTTATATAGATGTACATAATTAATGTAATCTGATAAGGAAATTCTATTAAAAACCCCAAAGCAGCATTATACATGTTTTAGTTAGCTTTTTTCCACTATCACCAAAAGACCTGACAACAACAATTTTAGAGGAAAAGTGTATTTGGCGCTCATAATTTTAGAGGTCTCAGTCCTTAGACAGCCAACTCCATTGCTCTGGGTCCAAGATGAGGCAGAATATCATGGCAGAAGGTCATGGCTGAGGGAAGCAGCTCAGGACAGAGAGACCTCTGCTTATCAGGGACAAAATATAAACCCCAAAGGCACACCCCCAGTGACTTGTCTCCTCCAGCTACACCATACCTACAGTTACCACCCAGTTAATTCATATCAGTAGATTAATGCACTGATTAGGCTAAGGCTCTCATAACGCAATCATTTTACCTCTAAAGTTTCTTGCATTGTCTCACACATGAGCTTTTTCATTTCTAAACTGTAATGATACTTAATGGTGAAACATTGAAAGATTTCTGTGAGATCAGGAGTTACACAAAGATAGCCACCACTCTATCTGCTTCCATTTAATATGCTGTATTTCCTAGGCAATGCAGAAATGAAAAAAAAAAAAAAAAAAAAAAAAACAACAAAAAAAACCCCACATACAAAATCTGTATGCAAGTACATGTGTATAGCATAAGGATTGGAAAGAAAGGAATAAAACATTATTTTGGGATAATGTGGAATAATCATGAGAAGATCTAGAGAAATGGATAGATAAGTAGCTTTACCAGATTGTTGGCTATATCATCTACAAACAGAACTTAATTGTATTTTGAACTTCAACATGTTCTCAGAAATTAAACAAGCATGTAATTTATTTTTCCACTCAAAATATCAAATATCTATGAATAAATATAACAAAATGCATATGATTTTTGCATAAAAGCTGTCAAATGTAATTGAGACAAACTCAAGAATGCCAAAATAGATCGAGGGATCTTCCATGATTATGAATTGCGAAACTCAATTTGGTGAAAATATCAGTATCTTCTCACATGTCTATAAATTCATGAAATTCCCAATCAAAATACAAACTATGTAAAAAAGAAAGGGAGGGGGATAGGGATGGGTTGTCAACCTAAACAGATTCCGGAAAAGATTGGGTAGAGAAAGGACAACTAATTGGTTCAAATCTGACAGCATTATTCAGAATTTAAAATAGATATTCTAGAAAGTGTATATCAGTTACTAATCAATTATGTTCATTTTAAGTAGCTGCAGTTGCCTTTTGGGGATTGCTACTGCATTTACCAAATATTAAGAAAAGAGATAAGTTGCTGATACTTGGCTATGTACTTTCTAGCTCAGCACAACATACCAGGATAGGTGAATTCTTTCCAAAAGGAATAGTTTATACAATTTGTTTTGGAAGACTAATACATCACTGTCACATAAAATATCATTAGTTTTGCTATCTTGGAATAATGTAGCAATGTAGATATCACAAACAATCCCTTAAATTTTAAAAGAATAAAGGACAATATGTAGATATGCTCTACTCACAGTGGCTGAATAGGTTATCTTCAAATATACAGACAAAACTGTTAATTTTGAGAAATTTGTTTCCCAAGTTTAAAGTCTTCAATTGAAAATTATTTATATTTAATAGCTGTTATAGTAAGGAAAAATAAGTAGACAACACCTAATACAAGTTAAAATACATCAATTTTATTTTTCAAATACTGTGATTATATGCATTCCATGCATTTTGATTACTTAAAAACATTTAAATAAAATAAGAACTTCTTAAAGTAATAATCAATGGCCACCTCATTATTAAGAACTGAGTTTCATCAGAATGGTGAATGTAATCACACTCAATCAGAGAAATGAAAAGTTGTCTCCATCTGTGTACAATAAATCAAAATGCATTGTGCTATCATGTATACCTAAGTAAAATAAAAAAAATTATAAAAAAAAGAATGGTGAATGTAACTCAGAAGCAGAACTAAAAGGATAAAGCAGAGCAAGTGGATGAAATTGGGGAAAAGATAAGAGAGATAAATATTATAAAAGGGTAAATCAATAAAAACAGAGAGAGAATAGTGTCTTAAATAGAACAACAGAAAATAGCTATATTTTCTAAATTTCATGAATTAAAAAATGTGCTTAATTTCTCATTCATGTACTAAAACAAATACTAAATTTCATATAGGATGGCATAATTTTTAAATGGCTAATTTTAGAATCTCGAGAAATTTGTTTTACCAATTTTGTTACCATCTTTTATTCAGGTTCTCACATAATTTTCTGACAAAATCTGTAGCTGCTCTTTTTTTAAAAAAATTTTTTTAGCTGTAGATGGACACAATGTGTTTGTTTTATTTATTTATTTTTATGTGGTGCTGAGGATCGAACCCAGGGCTTCAGACATGTGAGGCAAGCGCTCTACCACTGAGCCACAACCCCAGCCCCTGTAGCTGCTCTTATTCTCTGTTTACATTTTGGTTTGTATAAACATTCAAGTTTTAAAAAATATAAATAAGATGTTTACTTTAAATATATTCCTTATACACAATTGTGATTTAATGCCAATAAGAACAAAATAAATGTTAATTTAATTGAGGGAGGGTAGACAAAAATCTGCCACAATTGTCATGGAAAGATGTTCATTATCAATTACATGAACAAAGGAATGTTGTAAATTTTATGTAGCATGATCACATTTCTATGAGACACTTCTCAACTCTGTAGTTGTGTTTCTATATCTCCTATATATGTATGTCATTGAGGAATATATGCCAAGAATAATGGAAATTTTCTTCTATGATTGGTAGTTGGCTTATTGAAATTCCTTCTTTGTAACCTTCTATATTATCTGAATTTTCAATATGAAGATCTTTAATCAAAAGTTATTTTTGCAGGATTAATATTAAAGCTTAATAAAGAAAAAATTCCTAACTAAAAAAAAAAAAAACTATGATATTGTAGAATTTGGAAAAGTTGATTCTATTCTTTATATGAAAATATTAAGGTCTGAGAATATCAAGAATACTCTTGAAAAGTGATGAGAGAAGATATTTCATCAGATATCAAGTTTTTATAAAAGTATGTCACTCAAAATAATGTGGTAGTAGGGCTAGGGCTGTGGCTCAGTGGTAGAGCGCTTGCCTCGCATGCGTGAGTCACTGGGTTCGATCCTCAGCACCACATACAAATAAATAAATAAAATAAAGATATTGCATTCATCTACATCTAAAAAAAATTAAAAAAAATAATGTGGTAGTAGCACAAGACTATACTAATAAGAACTTAGAATAGAGAGCTCAGAATTAGGTCCAACATGTGTGGACTTTTTTTTGGTACTAGGGTTTGAACTTAGGTACTTGACTATTGGGCCACATTCTCAGCCCTATTTTGTGTTTTATGTAGAGACAGGGTCTCACTGAGTTGCTTAGCTTCTCGTTGTTGCTGAGGCTGGCTTTGAACTCGCAATTCTCCTGTCTCAGCCTCTCAAAATGCTAGGATTACAGGCTTGCACCACCACACCAGGCATGTATGGACTCTTGATTCATAAAAATATGGCCCTGGGAAGCACTGGGGAATAAATAGCTTATTCAATAAATGGGGCTTGGTTAGTTGATTATCCAGATGAAACAAACATTGAAATGTAATTCCTACCTCAGATAAATCTATTCCAGGTGACTTCTAAATCTGTAGGTGAAGGCCAAAAAATTTAAAACATAGGGTTTATAAAAGATCAGGAAGTAGAAAGACTTCTCAAAGGGGTTTAAAAAAACATTAGCTATAAAAATATTGATGAATTTGGATATATGAAATTTAAGAAGATATGTTAATGAAAAGATGCCATTTGGACATGACAAAGTATTCCATACAGTGAAAGGGAGGTGTTTTCAAGACATTACTAAAAATAGATCAGTGTCAGACTGTATAACAAATGACTGGACAAAAGAGATCAAAACTCAATGGAAAATGGACAGAGCCTAACAAGAACTTTGCAAAGAGAATCGCCCATTGACCTAACACATGTGAAAGTGTTCAGCTTCATTAGTCACCAGGGAAATTAAACATCTAACCATAAAGAGAGACACTTTCACCAGATTAAGTAAAAAAGTCAGGCAGCACCAAGTGGCAATGGTGGGATATTGTGTGTCAGTGGGAACTTTCACACATTGTTGGAAAGATTGTAAATTGATACATTTATGAGGAAACTGGTATTATATACTACATTTGAATATATAATTATGTTATACCCCATTCACTCCACTGTTAAGATTGCATGTGTATTTTTGTGTGTTTGTGTACTAAGATACATGTAATAAGGTTGCTTTATAGAAGCATTATTTATACTTGCAAAAACTGAACCAAACCTGGGAATAGCCTAAATGTTCATCAAGACTGGAATAGATATATGAATTGTAGTGAATACATAATGGAACTCTATACTGCAATGAAAACGACTGACGAACAGCTACTCTCAAAAAGTGTGAAATGGATATAAAACAAGTCAAATTAAAATTATGATTTTATTCATGTGTACTTCAAATGCAAAAAAACCCCACTAAACTCTAGTACTTAAAGTTGCATACTTAAGCAATAAAACTATACTCTAAAACAAAGGAAGGTATCACAGAAGTCAGGACATTTTTACCACTTGGGGAACAGGAAGGGTTTGTAACGGGAAGGGAGGCATGGGGTTTCCAACGATGTTCAATTTTTTTTTTTAAACCAGGATTGGGACTACATGGGTGTTTAAGCTGTATGTTGTGTTCCTTGTGCTTTTTTTGAGTGGGTCCTGTGTTTTACAATAAAAATAAATAAATAAAAAGCATGTATCCTTTTGGCTATATTACCATCACAAGATGCCTAAGAGGTCAATCAGAGGTTAATCAGAACTGTTGGAGTGGCAGTGTCTGCATTCAGGATATGGTTCAAATTCAAAGTCAATACCAAGAATGTGAGAAGGTGACAAGGAGATGGAAGTGGTGTGTATTCTCTTCCATGTGAACAGATTGGACTGCCTGCATGGGCAATCTAACTAAGGTAGTCAAACCTGGAGTCCCCAGATGAAGCCCTTGTATTCCTGCACTTCATGACATAACTCAGACAGACAGACTCTGTTTTGCTGTAAAAACAAAGTAATAAAACAGAGCATACTGAGTACTGTCTGATCAGCACAGTATTTTTCTATATAAAAATGGATGACAATCTTTAAAGCAACATAGGATTCTAACTCGTGTCCTTATGCTTTCAAATACATACATACTATTGAAGTATACTATAGAAGAGAAACAAATTGTATAAGGATAAAATTCAGAATGATATAGGGACACAGATCTTACCCTCCCCTAGTAGTCCCTTGATTTTATCTCAGCATCTCTGCTGATGATCAGATATTTTACCATCCAGTGAAGCATCCAAGAATGGTATCATGTCCTGCAGACACAAATATTTTCATTTCATCCTGGAGATCTGCTTCAGAGAAGTCTTCTATTTTTACTCTAAAGAATTCAATTGAATTCTTTATTCAACTAACATATAAAGATGGTTATGTATTATTTCCTTCAGTCACAGCAATGATCATAGAAAAAGCTTGCTTTAAAATTGATTAATTCAATTAATATGACATATATTTTTCTATTTTATTATTCTCAAAGCTTAAAAGAACTAGATGTATTCAAACCCAGCTTCAGCAAGTTAACAAGGCCCTAAGCAACTCAGCAAGACTCTGTCTCTAATAAAATATAAAAAGGGCTGAGAATGTGGCTTGGTGATTAAGCATGCCCCTGGGTTCAATCCCTGGTACCAAGAAAAAAACAAAACAAAACAAAAAAACTAGATTTATGTCAGAACACCAGACACTGAAAAAAAAAATCTAGGAATCAATAGATTCAATTGGGTAGAACAAATCGAGTTTTATAGATGTTCATATCTTTTGATTCAGTAATTCTACTTAAACAAGTAAACTCTAAGAAAATGTTTTAAAGTCACACAAGAAATTTGTACACAAGAGTTTTTAATATCACAGCAAAAAATTGGAAAGTGCCTAAGTGGTCAATAATAGGGAAAGTAAAATTAATTATGTAAAATTAATTATCCATAAAATGGAATATTATTTAGTAACTGAAATTATGTTTCTGAATAATTACTTAATGATAAGGGGGAAGCTCAGTATTTAATATTAGATGAAAAAAGTAGAATTAGAAATGAATTATATGTCAAATAACATTAATTATAAAATATACATGATGATAGACAAAAGCATTGAAAGAAAATAGTTATATTACCAGGATTGCAGGTAGTTTTATTCTCCTTGTTTTTTTTTTTTTCCTGTGTATTATTTTTACAGATGGAAATTGTTAAAGTTCTCAGTTCCTGACAATTTTAAAGCCACCTTATTTCTCAGTTCCTTGTAGTCTTGGTTTAGGAGAGCTCAGGTTTCCCAGGAAACGCTGGTCAAACAATGAAAACTGGATTCATAGGATATTTACCCCCTCAAATAATTCGCCATAATCCAGTCACCAAATATTTACTGAATGCTTGAAGATGAGGATGGAAAATTTTGTTTACATGGTGCCACCGGGTCTAATGGAAGGGCATGGGTTTTGGACTGAGGCTGCCTTGTCTTAAATCCTGGCCATGTTACTTTTCCAGATGTGTGATCTGGAGCAGTTGACTTCACCTTTTGAAGCACAATGTCTCTTCCCTTAGATAAAGATATTCATAAATACCTTGACAATTGTTATAATAAAGGTTGGAGGTGCCTGGCCCACAAACAGAAATCTGTAAATGGTAACTACTTGTTTTATTACTCTATGTCAGGATCTTTACATAAATCATCTGCTCTGATCCTTACTGGGATTGATGGCACGGTAAGAATATTAGCTGTCATATATCGAGCAGCTGCCAAGTTCAAAGCTCTCACTTTTCTCATCACCACTTGAACACTTCATGAGCTCATTTCCAAGTACTGTGTTAGTCATTGGGGTGACAGGAAAAAAATGTGATTCTTGTCTTATAGGACAGGTTTGTTTCAAACTTCAATTGTATGTGAATCGCCTAGGGATTTGTTAATATGATTCTCATCTGCTAGGTCTTGAGTGAGGCCCGAGTTTCTGTATTTCTAACGGATTTCTCCAGTGCTGCTGGTGTCTGAACCACGTGTTAAGGAAGAAGTTCAATATACATCAGTTAAATCAAATAAGTTTTTAAAATTTGTTCAAATACTTTCTTTATTATTTAATAATTTAGCTGAGTGTGCTCAGAAATTTGGAAGTCTTACTCTGTCACTCAAAAGAACGCCCAGAAATTCCCATTATCTCTTCTGAGTAGTATCTTGTTTTAGCTCATCCTTAAGGGACTCTACCTAGTTCTGGATTACTTTCTTTTGATGGGAAAAGTTTTTTTAAAAAAAAATTTTATTACTAAGGTTATTAGAAAGTCAATCGAATCCAAACTGCACTTCAGAGAGGACATGCTCTATGGAGAGCCTCTGGCCTTTCCCTGCCCTTCTGTGTTGGTAGTGGGCACACAACAAGCTGAAACTTCTCTTCAAAATGGGCCCATCTGCATATTCTACCAGATGCCCAAGTTCAGGTCCTAGAAGGATAGAAGAAACATTTGGAGAATATTTGGGATGGGACACTACTGTGTTTTCCTCCTAGCAGCCTCTTTGACCTAAACTTTCAGGCATGATTCTTAGTGAAAAAAGAGATACAAGATGAGCAGAAAAACAAGGAAATTGATCTTTCTGTGAGCCATTACTTGGACAAGTCCATTCCAACTGACAAATAGGTCAAAGCCAGAAAATGCAATTCAAGAAGTCTGGATTTCTAAATACATTTTTTAGCTTCTCTGACTTGCTTTAGTTTTTAAGATTCAGGCTTTCTTTTTTTTCCACAGGAATGAAAAGGAGAAGGAATAGACTTCATTTATACATTTTTGAATAGTTTCATTATTAAATGCAACAGTTTCTTAATGATTGCTATCACAGCATATAACCCAAATCTGATTAGGTGCCAGAGGCCACTTGGGATGTAAAACAGAGAGATGTAAATGGCTGCTACATGCTAGAAAATATTCTTTCAGGTCATCTACACAATTTAATTCCCTTTTTAGGGCTAAATGTTTAGGGCTAACTGACTAGATAGCACCAATTCTCCTATGATCTCTTTCTTTTAATGACCTCTCTGTGGTTTATGGTGGAAGGGAATTGCTCAAAGAGACAAGTGACTAAATCCCTCTTGCCTAACAGACTGAACTTGTTTAGTAGTCGGCAGTCTCATGCTTATTTTTGATATATATTAGTTTTAATTACTGCACAGTCACTAATAGTCCTCACATGACTATTAGTCTTCCTTCAGCTTCTGTTATTGGTATAAAGTACACAAAGATACCTTGAAATGTACTCATTTCAATAAGTCTCTTCTTTATCTTAAAAAATAGGCCAATCCATAATCTATAATTTTTTTTAACTTTCTTTTGGTACCAGGAATTGAACCCAGGGAAGCTTAACCACTGAGCAATATCACCAGTCCTTTTTATTTTGAGACAGGGTCTTGCTAAGTTGCTTAGTGTCTTGCTGAATTGCTAAAACTGGCTTTTTAAAAAATGTGATTCTAAGATTTGTCCAGATATTCTGTTTTCTTTGCTCTAATTTTTTCCTTAATTAAAAAAAATTGGTCCATTACAGTTGTACATATTGATGGGATTTGTTGTTACATATGCATACATGCACACAATATAACAATATAAGTTGGCCAAAATTACCCCCCAGCATTTCCTCCCTTTCTCCCTGCCTCCCGCCCCTTGATCCCTTTTCTCTACTGATCTCCCTTTGATTTTTAAGAGATTTAACCCATCTTTGTTTTCCTTTTTCCTCTCTAGCTTCCACATTTGAGAGAAAACATGACCCTTGGCTTTCTGAGTTTGACTTATTTCACTTAACATGATAGTCTGAGACTGGCTTTGGACTTGCAATCCTCCTACCTCAGACTCAAGCCCTTGGGATTATAGTCATGAGCCACAGTGCCTGGCTTTTTTTTTTTTTTTTCTTTTTTTCTTTTTTTAACCTTTAGAGCCACAACTTATCTTTCTTCAGTTAAGGATATTCAAAAGCACATTCAGAGTTGTAAAGCTTGGAGGTGCTTGACACATAAATAGAATTCAAATGAAAGATTTACTTACGATGTAGGGTGCTCTTTCTAATTCCTGAACTAAATTTCTACAATCTGAGGGTTGTTTTTTGATGTTGTTGTTGTTGTTTGTTTTAAATGGAAGAGAAAGATGAGGTGTCACATCTAATGGTAGAGACTGGTACAAAATTAGCATCAAATTAAGGAGTGATTGGGGCCATAGAGAAGAAGGAAGAAAAGTCATAGATAGAAGGTTCAAGGGAAATCAGACCCTTCCTTCTGCAGTGGGTATAAATGATGCACTTATAACTCCAAATTCTTCTTGCTTGCATTTATGAGGAAACCTACACGCAGAAGCATAATATTTGTACACATCCAACACCATGGTGTTGTTACTGTACACATGACTGTCTCATAGGTCATTTGTGGGTTTGTTTTTTTTTTCAGTACTGGGGATTGAACCCAGGGCTTCCACATGCTAGGCAATTGCTGTACCACTGAGGTACATCCTCAGCCCCAGTTATGGCTTTTGATTGATTTAAATCTATTGATATGATCCTTCTTTACCATATTTCACATGTGTGCTAGCATATTAACAAAGATCTGTCTCTAAACTTTAGCAGGGCAGGAGATAAACTAATTTTTTTTTTTTATTGAGAATGTGCTATTGCTGGGGACTGTCCTAATGACCATACACCATATTATAAACTGAGCAGTGCAGGCAATATTGTTTCCAAATTAACCCTGAGGAAATTGAGAGGATATTTGTCAACTCCACTTTCATACAGATAGTGGGTGGAGTTATCAAGCTTTGTCATCAAGGAAAGTTAGGTCAAATGGAATGCACAGTATTAGAAAGCGTGAGTGTGTGGATTCATCTAAATGGATACTGACAATTTAAAGAGCAGTAATGTCTTCCTGTTACTGTACATAAGCACATTTACTTGCTGCTTGAAAATAGCTCAATGAATCTAGGACAAGTTATTGGGTCAAAGAAAAAGATTGGGTAAGTAAGAAAGACTGAGAAGGTGGTGGCCTAACATCCTCAAAGACAATCTTAACTGAGTATCTTTCAAGCTCCTTTTTATCTTTAGGCACGAAGGGAAGATTAGAGTAGGAGATGATTGATGACAGCAGGCTTCTAGGCTTCTCTTTGGTAGTCTGGAATGGGATGTTGCAAAACTTGGTGATTGGTCTTCTGTGGATCATGACATCCCTGTTAATCTCAAAAATATCTTGGTTACTATTATTTTGGCATTTTTAGCCTTGAAAGGAGAAGAGAAAGAATCGGGAAGTTTCAGGCAAATCAAAATTGTGCTGCAATATTTTTTTTTGGCAACGGGGATTGAACTCAGTGGTACTTGACCACTGAGCCCCATCTCCAGTCCTATTTTTTGTGTCTTATTTAGAGACAGGGTCTCACTGAGTTGCTTAGTGCCTCGTCTTTGCTGAGGCTGGCTTTGAACTCGCGATTCTCCTGTCTCAGCCTCGCAAAGTGCTGGGATTCCAGGTGTGTGCCACTGCGCCTAGCTGCTGCTATTTTTTGAGAAACATTTCTGAAATGGCCAACATGAGCTCTGACTCAAAGGTTAAGTCAGCAAAGGAGACATATACTATGAAGGCAGAGATGGCAAGTTTTAAAAACCCTGTTTAGTCACTCATCAGCTACCTGTGCAGGCACAAGTGAAGAGCAGTGCTTTCAACAAATGCAGACTTCAAATCCTGAAAAAGTAACCCAAGCAACCACTGTCATCATCACCCACAGGCCAGAGGTGTACTGACAGCAAAGTTAGTGGGAGACTAATGATATATTACCCAGTTGTGTGGCCTCCAAAATTAATGATTCTAAAAGTCAACTAAAAGCAAGTAACTAAAATCAAGTGAAGGTTGCTTTTTAATTTAGGTTTATCCCTCAGTTTCTTTCTAGGGCTTAAAGCATTCATAGGTGTAAAATACATGACAATATTTAAAAAGATGGGAAGGAGTAGATATTTAAATGTTTTAAGAGCCATGCATTTTCAGGGACATGTTTATGTAATAATTTACATTAGTGTCTACTAAATAAAGACTGCATGTTGTAATTTTTAGCATACCCACTAAAGGTAAATGAAAACAAAATTTATGAGCTAAAACAGAAAAAGATAATAATATAGAAATAATTTGAAAATTCAAAAAAAGATAAAAAAGGATAAAAATAGGTTACCTAGAAAAAAAATAGTAAGGTGGAAAGTTTAAACCAAAATATTCCAGTGAATGAAAGTAAAAGGGAAACCACTAAAGAAAAGGAAGGGGAGCAGGGGAAAGAAAGAAGAGAGGGAAGGGGAGGTGTTGGAGAGTAATATTGACCAAACTACGTCATATGCATGTACAAATACGCCACAATAAAACCCAGTATTCTGTATAATTAACTGGTACCAGTGGATAGATTTAAAAATATATAAATGGATTCAATGCTTCAACTAAGACAAAGAAAGATTTTCAGAGTGGACTGAAAGCAAAATCTAGATACATGCTGCATATAAGAAATAAACCTTAGGGGCTGGCTCAGCGGTTGAGCGCTTGCCTCTCATATGTGAGGCACTGGGTTTGATCCTCAGCACCACATAAAATAAATAAAGATGTTGTGTTCATCTAAAACTAAACAAAATATTTTTTAAAAAAAGAAATAAATAAACCTTAAATATAAGAACACAGAAATCCAACAAAAAAGTACAGAAAAATGCACTTTCAAAATACTAGCCAAAAGAAAGCAGAGATTATCATACTAATCTCAGATAAAGTATATTTCAAGACTAAAAGCATTTTTGGAGGGAAAAAGCCAACTACAGCAAAATGAAATAGTTAACAATTTAAATGGGTACTATAGTAGGTAGATTTATTTATTTATTTATTTATTTATTCACTCATTCATTCATTCATTCTACTTAGGTATACATGAGAGCAGTGTGCATTTTGATTCATTTTACACAGATGGAGCACAGCTTTTCATTTCTCTGATTGTATGTGATGTAGAATCACAACATACATGCAGTCATACATAAAGCTAGGTAGATTTATCATCCCTCAAAGTTGTCCATATTCAGAGCCCCCAAAACTTGTGCAGAGTGTATAGCTAGTGATGTGCTGTGTTTTTGATAAACTGTGCATAGTAGGTACTACCCACACATGCTCTGGTCTTGTTCAGATGTTCCAATTTGTCTTTCTACAGAAATTTTTTTCCTTTAACTTTTGGTCTCTTCACAGCTAAAGCTGCTGCAAAAGAAATAAAACAAAATAGAGGGCTGTTTTGCTTATTGTATTAGTTCAAATTCTGAACATTACAATGCAGATACATACTCAATACCTAGGATTGATGTAGCACATTCATTCAAGGGGTACAAGTTGGCATGGCTGAAAGATGCCAGCCATGTCATATGTCCATGGTAGAAGCTGCCATACCAGGTCTGTGCCCCAGGTAATGTCTCTCACAGGACACAGGCAATGAAAAGTCCAGGATTAATCTGTGTACTGATGGACCATTTTTTAGAAAAAAATTTGGCCTTGAGAGCTGAATTTGAGAGCCATCACAAGTCATTGTGAGGCAGAAAGTTGTGCAACAATGGTAAATGGGTTTGGAAAGTTGAACACTGCTTCCAGGTGGGAGTCCAGAGTCTTAGAAGAGTGGGGATAGGACAACATGTTGGTAGTGATATGGTCTTTGGTGAACAAGTACTTTCCTTGTTTTCCGCTCATCTGGTTGCTGCCCTGGTGGCTGAAGGCATACTTCACGATGATGTCTAAGGTCATCAAGCAAATGTGTTCAAAGAACTCCAGATATGCATCCTAGATCATGAGTTTTTCCCATTTGTCTTAGGGCAGTAGATGAATATCATGATCATGTACATACCTATATATTCCTAGTTTCTAAATTATTTTGCATCCCTTAGAGCTTTCTGGGACTTGGAAATAGAAAGTGTACAAATGAATTTGCAGCATTTCAGCCATATAAAGCAAGATATCCTAGATATCCTGTCTGTACTGAAAATGAATGTTGTGTCCTTGATCCCTTCCCTTCCATGGTTTAACTGTTCAAGTATTTCTTACATTCCACAAGCCATAAAGTTTTTCTTTGGCCTCGTCTAAGCTGTGCTTTTCTCACTTATAATCAAAATAGTCATGCTTAAAATAAACTTTTTTGGGATAGCAGTTTTAGTAGATCACTGTACAAACTCCTCCTCTGTGCCCCTTAGCTCCAGCCATCACTGTGGTAACCAACTGTGTGGATCGTCTCCACTTAGGCACACCTGCATGAGGCCCTCTCCTCATGCCCATACCACCTGAGCTGCTTTGTGATACCAAGGCATGAGACTCTGAGAAATTCGCAGTGTCCACACATGTACAACCAGAGAATACAGGGAAAGTAATACCAAGAGACAAACATTGGAGCAATTGAAACTGAGAGCTGGTAATTAAATTCATCTCCTTTTCTTGCCTGATGGACAGCCTTAGGAAGCAGTCATTTATAAATCCACCCCAGAGATGGTCCAATGGCATCAAGCTATCAGTAGCTCTTGATGCCACACAGTGATCAGATTGGTCGTGCACTCATTTTTAGCTGGGGTTCTGCCTCAACTCTTTTTTCCTTCATTCTTAATACCTTGGGATGTGCTCTCTAATAAAATGTCTTACTTCAGGCACTGCTTCCTCAGGAGTTTAGGGGATGAAGCTTTGGCAGTCAAACAAAAAACAGATTGAATCACTGCAAGAGTGAAAGCCAAATGGCAAGTTAGAAAGAAACCAGGCAGGAACCACTTGGGCGGTTGCACTAGGAAGGAGAAAAGTAAATAGAGTCATATGCTGAGGTAAAGGAGAGGGAGGTACAAAGATGGTACTATGCTTCAGGCCAATGGGCAGCTGGTTATTTATCTTTGGCTTTTCAGCTCCAGGCATGCCCTTCTATATTCTGTTCTCTGACTCTGAGCCTGGGGTTCTGCATACCACAGATACTTCTTTGCCAGCTGGCTTCCTAATAAGTTCTGGCAGTAAGAAGACCTGGGAAAGTATTGAAACATGTGAGGAAGAGAGAACAGACTTTCTATTTGCTTTCAGGTTAGCACCATCCAGTCTCCAGCCTCTTTTGGCTTTCTCAGCACCAGCCCGCACCTCCTCAGACAGCTGCAGAGAGCCTCTCCACCAGAGGTCCCAGCACCAGCCCTGTTGGATCCTCCCCAAAGCTCTTACTTTCTGATAATCCTCTTTTTCCCCTTTATTTTAGACCTAGAAGTGTAGGTGCTTTCCCTGGGTCATCTTCAGTCATGCCTACTCAGTCTTCCAACACTCTTATAAACAATTCCCTGTATTACATTCTTCTGTTCGGAATACCTAGTGCAATTTCCATTTTTTTCTGACTGGACCTCAAATGTAAGAATTACCTTCAGGGGCTGGGATTGTGGCTCAGGGGTAGAGCGCCTGCCTCGCATGCATGAGGCATTGGGTTCGATCCTCAGCACCACATAAAAAAATGAATAACATAAAGGTATCTGTCCATCTACAACTAAAAACAAAATTAAAAAAAAAAAAAAGAATTACCTTCAGGTAACTAAATACACTTTTGATGAGACTCTACTGTGAATGTTATGTAAAGAAAAGTAATCTTATTTCTAAAAAGTTCTCTAAAATAACGTGTCTAACAATCAGAAGCAGCACTCTTTGTTTCCCTCCCCCCATTCCAGCCTTACACTTTGGAAATGTGTACATGGAATCTTCTGCAAATTAAACATTGATTTACCACAGAAAAACTTCTTTCAGAATTGCTTTATTTTCTTCTTGAATGCTTTACATTTTAATGTAGAGACTTAAAATCTATTAGAATCTGGAAAACAAGGAAGAACAGACAAAAACTTGCATCAAGGCAAGACCTCTTGGTGAGGGAAACCATCTGATCTCCAGGTATGGAGAAAAGGACACAATTGCCCACCATTCCTATGAAACAGGTAGAAAGGGCAATTTCTCCCTGTCTCAAAGATGATCAGATCAGGCTGTCCATCAGTATAGATACCTTTTTGAACAAGAGCATAGGAAACCACAAATACAAAGAGAAAGCTAAAAGGATATGCTTTAGACTCCCAGGAAGAAATGAATCTTATACTGAGAGTCTACTCTATGCCAGGCACTATGCTATACCTCACACATGTTCTCTCATGGCATCATCTCAACAACCTTATAAAGGAAGTTTTGCTCTGCTGAGCAAGAGCAAACTGAGGTTCATGGAAGGAGTCACTCCATGTTATTCAGTTATTGGAGATGGAGGCATATTTGAAGTTAAATGAAACCCAGACTCCAAAGCAAAACTCTCTCAAATGGAGACAGGAAAGGTTGTTTAAACATTTTTTTTTGTTCTTAGTTATTTTTTATTTGTTCTAATTAGTTGTACATGACAGTAGAATGCATTTTGACACATGGTACATAAATGGAGTATAACTTCTCATAGTTCTGGTTGTACATGGGATAGAGTTTCACCGGTTGCATAATCATATATGCATATAGGGTAATAATGTCCAATTCATTCTACTATCCTTCCTACCTCCTCACTCCTCTCTGTCTAATCTAAAGTACCTCTATTATTCCCTAGGGGCCCCCTCATCTTATTGTGAATTAGCATCCTCATTTCAGAGAAAACATTTGACCTTTAGTTCTTTGGGATTGGCTTATTTTGCTTAGTATGATATTCTCCAACTCCATCAATTTACTGGAAAATGCCATAATTTTATTCTTCTTTAAGCCTGAGTACTATTCCATTGTATATATATATACCACATTTTCTTTATCCATTCATCTGTTGAAGGACACCTTTGTTTAAACCTTTTTGAAAGTAATTATGGTACTTTTTTTTTTAAATATTTTTTAGCTGTAGATGAACACAATACCTTTATTTATTTTATGTGGTGCTGAGGATCGAACCCAGTGCCTCACACTTGCAAGCCAAGTGCTCAACCGCTGAGCCACAACCCCAGTCCCGGTACTTTTTTTTTGGTACCGGGGATTGAACTCAGGGGTACTTGACCACTGAGCCACATCCCCAGCCCTATTTTGTGTTTTATTTAGAGACAGGGTCTCACTGAGTTGCTTAGTGCCTCGCTATTGCTGAGGCTGGTTTTGAACTCACAATTCTCCTGTCTCAGCCTCCCTAAGTGCTGGGATTACAGGAGTGCACCACTGCACCGGGCTGATACGTGTTTATACACAATGTACCTGTAACAAAGAAGAGAGACACAGCAAGATGGGTGTGAAAGAAACTTGGGAAAGAAACCCAAGAAGAAACTTGGTTGGGAATCACTAGATCTGGAAGGGACCGGAAGTAGAAAGTGGAAATGAATCTGGAGAAATGTCCTTGGCAGGTAGAGGTAAGAAAGGCACTGCTTCTTCTGAGAACAACATGGTCATTAGAGCTTTGGCAAATCAGTGTCTCCACTAATAATGTCACTTTACCAAGCTTGCCTGAATCCTCAGCTGGAACAAATAGTGCCACTGTTCAGCAAGAAACCAAGACAATAATCCCTCTTCCTGCCAATACACCAAGTATAAACCTCTGCCTCCAAACTAGCCTAGTTGCCCATCAATGAATGAATAGATAAATAAAATGTAGTATATATACACAATGGAGTTTTACTTAGCCATAAAGAAAAATAAAATTACGACATTTGTAGGAAAATGGATAGAACTGGAGACCATCATGTTAAGTGATATAAGCCAAACTCAGAAGGTCAAGGATCATGTTTCTTCTCATATGCAGAAGTTAGAGAGGAAAAAGGAAAACAAACATGGGGCTGCATCTCCTATAAATCAAAAGGACATCAGTGCAAGGAAGGGACTAGGGGGTGGGAGGCAGTGAGGGAGGGAGGAAATGCTGGGGAGTGATATTGGCTGAATTATATTGTGTGCATATATGAATATGTAACAACAAATCCCATCAATATGTACAACTATAATGCACCAACAAAAAAAGGAGAAGAAAAAAAGAGTGACTGCCAGACCTAGCTCCTGGTTATAACCAACTCTGCTTGTTGTCTAGAGCCTTAGATTTGTTCAGTGTTCACTCATTACCCATTTAACTCAAGAGTGAATTTAGATTAGTCAAAGCTAATTGCTACAATTCCATTCCCCTCAACAGTAATTTTCCTCATACCATACTGCCCCCTGAAATATGAGGATATACCATGGTGTGTCTTTTATACAAGCTCTGCTTAGATATGAGAAGAAATACCCAGAAATAAACACCTCCTTTTCTGTTACTGAGGCATTTTCTCTAAGCATGTGAGACCTGGAATGACACCTATAATCTTGTATGAGATAGGCAGAGTGGAAAGATGAAAAGAACCTGGGATAACATCACTCAGCATATGGATTAGTCTACCATGAAGCAATCTTTCTTTGGGATATCTTATTAAGGGAAGTATATTTTCCTTCTGGTTTAAGACAGTTGCATGGATGTTTTCTTTTTTCTTTGTTTCTTTTTTGGAATTGGAGGAATATATCAATTTAGGTGAAGTTCAACTGGTATCAGAGAACAAAACACAGAGCTTAGAAAGACATGATTATTTATTTCTCACATCATCAATGGACAGTCCAGGCTAATGGGGAATCTATGCTTCTTGAAGTTATTCAGGAACCCACTGTCCTTCCATGTCTATCAATCATTCCCTAAAACATCAATCTCACTTCTAAGTTGCGAGGGTTATGGTCCGTCCCAAACCAGTGGGCCGAAGAGGCACCCTCACATTCACCTAGCAGTGGAAGTCAGGAAGAGTTGGAGCCGACTGGCTGCCTGTTCCCAGCCCTCCGCGCAGGACAATCAGATGCACCAGGGAGACCGGTCAAAGCAGGCACTTGTTTATTTGCAGAATAGGCATTCAACTTATAGGGCGTTCGGCCAATCAGAGACAATGCACGTAGCCAGCAGCTGTCCATGTGGCAAGGCACACAAGCCCCCTGAATTCTGCCCACGAGCTGATCACATTCGCGGAACCAAGAGTAAGCCAATCATATTATCCTTCCTTCTTTCTGTGCCCTCCACGCCCACATACTTTCCCAGCGGCTAGTCCCCATCTTAAGGGTGTAGCTTGAGTTAGCTCCCCACGCTAAGTCAAGACTAAGGTTTTGCCTTGCCAGCCCTTGGGAAGGTGCTATGGTTTGGAGTGTTTTCCAGAATGTGTGTGTTGGAAACTTAACCACTCAAATCATCTATTAATGGTATTTAGAGGTGAGACCTTTTGAGAGTAATTAAAATTAGATGAGGTTGTAAGAGTAGGACCCATAAGATGCAATCAGTGGCCTTTTCAGAAGAGGAAGACAGACCTAAGCTATCACCTTGCTCTATCTACCACGTGATGTCCTGTGCTGCCTTAGGACTCTGCAGAGTTGCTATCAAAAAGAAAGTCCTCATCAGATGCAGCCCTTTGACCTTGGGCTTTCCAGCTTCAGGACTATAAGAAATAAATTTGTTTTCTTTATAAATTACTCAGTCTGTGATAGTCAGTTATAGCAAGGAAAACAGACTAAGACAGAAAAGGAGAAAAAATCCAGGAGGAGCAGCTAAGTAGTACACAAAATTTATTTATCCACTGGCCCAAACTTGGTCACACAGTCATGCTTAATAGCAAGAGCATCTGGGAAATATAGTCTTATGGGATAGGACTGGGCATTTTCACTGCACTTTCTCTAACTCTGCTCCATTATGTATATTGGGCAAAGGGTGAAGATATCTTGTCTTTTAGTTCATAGGACCCTGAAACACAAAATCACATCTAGGTCTGATGAAGAGAAATGTGCATAACTTAGAGATATTGATCCTTTAGCTGGACAGATATTTTATCTTTGAGGAGAGGGTAAATGTCTTCATATTTGGGAAGAACATAAACTCAGACATTTGGTGGCCCAAGGAATGAGCTGGTGCAGAGAAAGGTAATATTGTAGAATCTTAAGGAGGTGGGTAGTCCAGAGCTAGGAAGGTGGTTTGTTCTACAAAGTCATGCAATCATCAGGCTCCTTCTATCTAGTTCGGCATATTCAACACAAAGTTTGCAGCTAATGGTCTAAGCTGGTGGTTCTAGCTCCTGTCACCACATCTGCCTTCAATAAAGTAGGAAAGGTATAGAGGGAGAAGGGAGATCATATACTTTTTATTTTGAAGATATTAGCTGAAAGTTGTGCATATCACTTCTGCTTATAGCTCTGCCCCAAATCTAGTCCCATCATGCATCTCACTGAAAAGGAGATTAGACAATACGGTCTGTAGCCGGTAGCTCTGTGTTCAGCTAAACCTTCTATTTCTGTAAGAGTGAACAAAGAATGTGGAAGGAATGTTGATGAGTCATCTCTGCCACAACAAACCAGCCACTGAAGAAGGGACTGGGATGAGGCCTTTAAATAGAAATAGAAACAATATTTGGAACAGGGCTGACCATGTTCACATTTAGAGTTCAGCAATCAATAATCATCCAGATTTTCAACAGACATATAGGTTAATTTATAAAGGAAATCTCCATTCAGGACCATCACAAACATGATTACTGCTGGAAGTTCCAAAATACTTTAAGCACTCATGACCATAGCCACTGTGATCACATAAGCTCCTCTGTAGTCCTACTTGGCACGGAAGCACAATGCATAGATTACCAATTAAACCAGTGAAGTTGATAGTTGGTGGTCTTTTACAATCATGCAAATGGATACAGAGGAGACAAAAAGAAAGTAGGAACTATGTCAGAGTTATGAGAACCTGCCAGATATTTTAATAGGAGGCAATTGAAATCACTATATTTGAGGGCTAAATCCTTTCTTTACCCTCACACATCTTTGGCGGTATATAGATTTCATTAATCCAAGACGGTGGATTTTCTCTCTGGCTAAGGGAATTCTTGATCCTACAAGTCACTTCCCTCCTCACACTAAACTTCTGTTCTTCGTATAGCCCTCAGGTCTGATATCCTTTTTTTTTTAATTTAATTATTTTATTTAAATGCATTTCAAGTCATAGTACATATACAGAGCTCAGTTTTTCCAATTCTCTGGTTTCAAATCAGATAGAGTCACATTATTTGTGTCTTCATACCTGCACCAGGGGCAATAATGACCCTCTCAATCAACCATCATTACTTTACGCATTACCCTTTCTTTCCTCCCACCTCCCCCCTGCCGCATCCAGAGCTCCTGCATTTCTGCTATGTTTCCCATTCCCATCCCCCTTATGTATCTTCATCCACTACTCAGAGAGAACATTCAGCATTTGGTTTTTTGGGATTGGCTTACTTCACTAAGCATAATGTTCTCCAATTCCATCCATTTGCCTGTAAATGCCATAATTTTATTTTCTTTTATTGCTGAATAATATTCCATTGTGTATATGTACCACAGTTTCTTTATCCATTCATCTATTGAAGGGCATCTTGGTTGCTTCCATAGTTT